>VOMN01133051.1:0-14111 GCA_014899125.1 Orchestia grillus | reverse complement strand
TTAAAGATGAATTTTAGACCTGTTGTCTTCGCTATTTTATTTACTTTGAGATTGTGCAAGTTATTGACACCCAACCTAATACATTATGTTCAGCTAAGTATAGAAGGCATGTCCTAATTTTTTTATACTTAAAACTTCTTGTTCACATATGAAGTTGTCAAATTTTAAAACACTTAGTGGTTTAAATTGAATCCAGTATCCCCTGTTGTGACTATTATAACTGGTAAAGAGAGTTGGAACAGGTATAGTTTATTTCTATTGTTTTGGTACTGTAATCCCATTTTCATATACGTTGGTGGTTTTTATCTGAGCTATAAAAGCTGAATTTTTACCTGACACAAGAATGTTTGAGTTCTTAGGATGTACCTTCATGAATTGAAGATTTAAGGCATTTCAAGCATACTTTTAGTACAAAGTTGTATCTCAATCATGCAACCTACAAGTCTCAACATTCATAGGTTTATATGTTCTGGGGGGGGGAGGGAGAGGAGGCATATGGTAGGTCATAAGCAATAGGGTTAGATTAGTTAGGTTTTTCTATCCTAGGTTTTGGAGACGTATCTGTAGGAAAACATTGTCACCTCAGCTTTAGCGTGGCCTTTGGGACTTCTATCATTTGTGTCCATTTTGTGCCTTCTCTGATTATATTTATTTTTTCTTCCTGTTCTTTCTAAACTTGCTGTTTCTATGCCCAGGGAATCTTTTGTGCAAGCACACTTATACATAGATTCCACATTTTCTAAAGCAGCCTTTTTTTACTCTTTGGATTACATTTTATGTGGGTAGGGAGCTTTCACCTAGCTAATAATCTTATCTAATCATACGTTCAGAATGACACATGATCAATTTGAAAAGCCTCTTTCATAGATTTTTGGGGGTACTATTTTCATTGATTTTACTTCCATGAGCAGGCAGTAGTGCCCCTAGTGCTGCTGCAGGGTCACTTCTGACTGAAGAGATGATCAAGGAAGCTACACAGAACTTTGAGTCGAGCATGCGAGCCATCATGGTGCAGCAGCAGAAGGTGGCCCAGGCGCAGCAGCTGCATGGCAAGTGCTCGCCTCACAACGAGCGCGCGTTAGTTAGTGTAGCACGGCCAGCTGTGGCTGGTCTTGTTGTGGTGCTAAAGTTGTGCCTATTTTTAGGGCTGATTACTCCCGAGGTTTTTATTTATTATGCTCTTTGCAAAAAGTTTGAGATATATGTTTTCTTTACAACTTATTTCTTCAGCATGTTGTTGTTGTACTTTTTAATTGTAACTTGTGCTGTTTTTATGATGTATTTGTGCCGTAGTTTTTCTTATTGTTCATGTCATTCAGCTGTTACAATTGTATGTTTATGTTACCCCTGATGAAATAAAATTATTGGGTGATATGCAATCCATAAGAAAAGAACAAAAAAGGGAAATGGAATGCACACCTGTCTATTTAAGGACATCACTTAATTAGTTGTGTGTGGTTTGTTTCTGATGTTCTAATACATTTCCTTAAAGGGCTATTTGAGTGAACTAATGAATCATTAAAATATTACTGAATATTTAAAGCGTCTAGGCTAACATAGTTCACGGGTGACTAGAGTCCATCTATCCAAGTCCCTTTTAACTAGAACTCGGACTGGGGCAGTGTGCCCAAAGAATCCTTTGATAACCCTTTTGGTGCTAGGGGCTACATTTTGCTATGTGTGAGGAAACTGGCTACAGTCTCCTGTGTATGCACAATTTGGCTGCATTTAGCATTTTTGAAAAACTTGCTGCATCCTTGTATAAAACGGGGCCATATGGTGCTCTGGGGTATTGAAGGTCTAATATTCCATGAGTAACTCAAATTGCTAATTTCAAGCTACTTTGCCCACGGATTTTTGTACAGTGGTGCAAGTAGTTGTACATGATATAGCTAAACTCTATAAGCTTCGAATGTTAGTTGATCTGCTGATTTAAGAATATTATTCAGGCATTTCCTATGGATCAGTTTAAGAAGGTCTCTTGTAGACTATTTATTCATTGTGCTCATTTCTGTGAACAGTGAATCATCGCCATATCATCCACCGAGAAATTTAATTGTTTTTGTTTACCCCTTCTATGATGTAAAACGGGAAAATATTCCTTTATCGTTCTGGTGTGTGAATTGTCGAGGATGCATGTACCCCAGATTTCAAGAATTGCATGCTAAATTACAGGAGAGCAAGGCTGCTTAGCTGCACTAAAATTCACAAAAGATTGAATCTAAAGCGAGGATCGGGACCAGCAAATTTGTCCAGCACTTTGTTATACTCCATGGCCAGAGTAGGTTGGTACTACTGAGGGGCCTCTCCTGTAAGCGCTACATTGTTCTCAAATTGTAGCCGTCCTTCAATTATTCACAAAAAATTATGTGTAATTATCGTTGTTTTACAGTACAAAGTTGCAGCTGAGCCTGAATTGTCCCTTTTAGACCCCCAATGATTACATTCAATTAGATACCTCAACAATACGACTATTTTAGAGTAGTGGGTGAACAATAACATTATTATGAGTGACAGATCCTTTACCTGTTTAGCTGTAGAAAACTTGAATTCTTGACGTGAATTGATCCTTGTGATGAGCAGGAGGCAGTGGCAACAGCACTGCTCAGCAGGCACCTGCAGACTCGGCCCAGTTGGACCTGCAGTCGCTAACTGCGCAGTTCGCTCAGTTTGCCCAGAGTGCCACCAACGTCGCCAACAGCAACAATACTGCGCCTGCCAATGTTCCCGCTCCAGAAGACAGCACGGCAAAGTCTCAAGAGGAAGTCCCTGACTTCCAGAATCTCTTGGCTAATGCCATGCAGCAGATGGCTCAAAACAATGAAGCGTTTCAGGTAGTTGGACAGTCACCCATTATGAGGGGTACAGGATTTCATAAACTCATTGAACATGTGTGGCCAATAAACTCGTTAGCGTAGCATTGATAAGCTGGCCAGTGTAACATTTGTTCACTGGACCGTAAGACATGTTCACTGGCCTGTAAAGCATTTGTTCACTTCTCTGTAAAACATTGGTTCACTTGTCTGTAAAACATTATTTCACTTGTCTGTATAACATTTGTTCAATGACCTGTAAAACATTTGTTCACTGACCTGTAAAACATTTGTTCACTGATCTGTAAAACATTGGTTCACTGATCTGTAAAACATTGGTTCACTGACCTGTAAAACATTGGTTCACTGGCCTGCATAGAATCAGTGTACCACCTGCTGGCATACAAAGGGTCAAAGCATCCTGTCATAGCATTTCATTGGGCCAACTGTATAAACTACGGTCTGATTTACTCATCGCTGTTACTGCAGAGTAAGGAGCTCTGGTTGTATGAGTGTATGAACTATCTAACTGCTTTATAGTTTCCGTAATTATGAAAGTTTTTCTACTCAGGTGTATATTCTTATGTGCTTGACTATATCGCCCATTCAGTGAGTTACTTTTTTACCGATCTGCTTGATTGTGATTTATGTCTCGCTCATTTCACATCTGCGCGTGTTGTGCTTAGGGCAGCAGGTCAACCAGTTGGGCACACTGCGCTCAACGTGTTTAGTGATCTCCAAAGCATTTCTTATTACGGAATTTGAACCTGTCAGTGTGAAGTGTTAGAGAGTTGTTGAATAATGAGCTATACTTACAAGGAAAAGCTGTGAGTGTGGTGGACATGGTGATTGATGTATAACTGAGTGCAGGTGTTCAATCATATGATGGGGTTCCTGATTTGTTGAGTTTTAATCAGCTCTGAAGAGACGATCTGACTTTTTAAAATTTAATCTTTAGAATAAAGGGACATGTTTCACGGTCCTCGAGTCAGGATGTGAAACTACTTCGTTGTTGCTTGGGTAACCCAGCATAAAGTGCCTTCAACCGTGTCAGTATATGCGAGGATGGGTCAGTGTTGCAATTATATTTTTGTGGAAAGTCCAACTTTCTTGGCCTCGGTCTCGATGTGAGAACGAATACCAAGTTCGGCTGTGCTATAAGTTAACTTGAATTTAGACTTCATTTGACACCCTCAAAACTGGAAGCTGCTTGAGCCCCGACACCCTCCCTTGATGAGCTGTTAAATCCTTCATTAGTAAGATTATATGGCAAACCATTCTTCTTCCCCGTTCTGCACAATCACCTTACGTTTTATTTTTGTAAATATTTCTCCTTTACGTCCTGTGAAAACGTCTGCTCCATTCCCCAAAGTCAGCCCCCTCGACTGAGGAGCTAAGCCAGCTCATGTCGGGGCTGGGGTTGGGGGGCGGCCAGGAAGGGGAGACGGGCGGCCTCATGACCCTCATGCAGTCTATGCTCGAGAATGTGCTGTCCAAAGAGATCATCTACCCTCCCATCAAGGACATAGTCGACAAAGTGAGTCAGCACGGCGCAACGGGTCCACTGAAGGNGATTCAGGGACCCCTGGTTACGGTTCACGGGTCGGGTTATGGTTTGCAGGTCGGGTTAACCCTTGCTCCTGTTGACATGTTGGGTTACATTTGCTTCATGGGGAAAAAAAATAAGGCAAATGTATAAACAAGGCTCAGGAAATAGTAATTCCAGTGTCGCATTTATTCTCATCAGTAGTAGAGTATTCATATTGTGATAAGTTTAACGTGTTTCAAATGGACATAATTTGATAGTAAATTAAGTTAATATTAGGGTGTTTATCACACAGAAGATGAGGAGGATACCCACTGATTTTAAATCATGAAACTAGGTTACTATTGGGCTGCTCATGACGGAAAGCAGCGAGTTTCACCGAGGAACTTGTTAGCAAGTTGGTGAGTTCATGTCTGACGACTTGTTGAGCTGGGTAGTGAGTTTGTCCAGTCATTCGTTTTAATTAACAAGATAGTGAGCTGACATCCAGCCGTTAGTTCAACCGGAGAATGGTTTGACTTCCGGCTATTTTCTGACAGGATAGCATGTTCACTAGTTGAAGACACTAGCTGTACGGCCAGGGATCGGATGATTGATCGTGTTGTCCATCTTTAGTGCTGAGGCTTACATGGCAGCGCTCATGAAGTCCTTTTGCCGAGTCAAGTTATTAGTTCTCAATTTATCAGCCCGCTTACAATGAAGAGAATAGAGTTACAACGCTATTCCAATTTCAGACCTCAACTCCTGTGCTATGTATGCGAGACAGATCTCTTTTTAATTGGAAATTAAGGTTTTTTCACAGCTTGATGACGTTTTTTTCCCTCGCGTCCCTCAGTACCCGGATTGGCTCGCCGACAACAGAGGTAGTCTGGATCCTGCAGATTTCGACCGCTACAGCAGACAGTTTGACGTCATGAAAAAGGTTGGTGTCACTTAACTACTTTGAGTATCCTTCCAAGGCACTTAGCGACTACTTTGAGTACCTTTCCAAGGTACTTAGCTTAATAAAACAGAAATTAGCAACGGGGACAAGCCGAGTGGTCCATTCTTGGGTTTCTTCTCTAATTCTATGCCTTAGTACCCTCACTATATCATTGGTTTGTGTGTTGTTGGTTATGCAATCTTTCGATTCTTCTCGATAAGTTTTGCATCTTCCAGATGGTATTATGAAATGCATTAGTTTGGTTTCACATGGCCGAGTGTTCTTGTCGAACAAGCAAATATTGAACTATTTATCCTCCGTAGCTGTTTCGGGAGTCTGACACTTCTAAAGCCTATTTTTTTCAGTTAATTTCGATTATGAAACGCATGAAGTGAGCCTGAAGCGTCTCCTTCCTTGACGTTACAGTGCTCTTAACATTTGCTCTGTCACCTGCTAGCGAGCTGTTACATTATCACATGGAACTCTTCTCCGGCAGTGATGAGCTGACTCGTTTTCACCTAATTAGTATTTCTCGATTTTCGGCGGGCAGACGCGCGAATTAGCGATTTTAACTATAAGAGTTTGAAATGAGTTGACTCGACCTTCCTCGAGCACCCATGGCTTAAACCGACTGTTTTTGAGTCGTATAGCTGGAGAAAATCACCGAGATGACCTGAATATAGCACGTGATCATCCAAAGACCTGCCGTGGAAGGGGCTGATGCCATAGCAAATTATTCGATGGTGAAAAGTTTACGGCTGCCTTGGATATTGAAATGTTAGGCAACTGTGATATTTGTGATCATTTACAAATGTCTCTACTGAAGCTATCTTATTGATGAATTTTTCTTTGGTTCCCAAAGCGCTATTAGTTTTGCTCTGACTTTTCATCTATTTCTGTGGCTTGCAATATCACTGCATTACAAATTATTTTTAAACCTATTTTCCTCAGTGCCTCTGACATGATCGGCCACTCTTCATTAAACTACACATTTGTTAATTACGTAGGTCATTCGCAGCGCTCGAAGGACTCAAGTCGAGATAGCTCGTTGGATCAATGGTGGAATATTACAGTGAATTTTTCTCGGCAGATCGTGGACTTGTTCGAGGCGGAGAGCGAGAGCGACTCCGACGAAGTCAAAGCCAAAAGGTTCGAGGACCTCGTTGGCTTCATGCAAAAGGTTAGGAATGGTTCTCTAGACTAGACTACACATATAGGATCATTTATCCCATAAATAACATTGAGAATAACGTATAACTTATCTATGTTTAGAGTACAGCATATTCATGTGATATATATTTATTCTATGCCAAGATATTTGTGTATTCATTTGAATAGGTGGGGCCATTCAAATTTTTTTGGGAGGTAACGTCGCTCACTTGGCAAGGCTCGGCAGCTCTTTGACTGACCACAGCAGTGACGCTTTAATTTTCTGCAGAAAACTAGTCTTATCATTTTTATTATGTTCTTTCTCCGAGGCTTTTGTGCTCCATGCCCAACACCTACCCATCTTCCCCTCCACTCGTATCTGCGGATGATATCTAATGTGCAGGCATCTCAACTCAGCTTCGACGATCCTGCTGTCTTATTGACGACAATCAAAGGTGTCGTCACTGAATGCAGAGGCGAGCCTTAAAAATGTTTCAACTACGTGCTGTTGATGCCGGAGTACGTGTTGCTAATACCCGAAACTAAAAATTTTGTGCTTAAAATAGCAGTGCTCAAATAAGTACGTCATATGTCGAGGATCGCCTGTATTTGCTTTCTGATTTTCAAGTAAGTTCATCCCAACTTAAATCGTAAGCTGAAGCTTTCACCATCTATCATACCGGAACGCTATTCGATTCTTCTTAGTTGGTTTATTTTCCACGTACTAAGTTACAACGGGCTGCTTCGCTTAATCGATCGCCAACTAAGATATTTCGTGGCGCAGTTGCAGGAGGAAGGTCACCCGCCACCGGAGCTGGCTGGAGAGGTGCCCCCTCATTTGGCCAATCTCGCCAGCCAGGAACCCGGCAATACTGACGCAGGAGTGCCCGACCTCAACGCCATGATGGGCAGTCTAGCCGCTGCCATGGGCGACCCTTCCAAGCAGCCCAACGGCAACGATGAACAGTGTTCTCTTATGTAGCGGACCTGTGTTTGTGTAGTGACTCAAAAGTGTTCTTTAGACTTGTGAACACATTTATTTGCAGCGTGCACCGTGATACTGGCGGACCTGGGTATGTGCAGTGACTCGAGTGTTTCTTGGGCTTGTGACTACGGTTATTAGCAGTGATTATTGGGACTGTAGCGGACTGGGGTTTGTTTAGTGAAGAGAGCGTTTCCTCTAGCTTTGTGAACATATTCAATTGCTACAAGTATCGGGAGTTTGGGGACCTGGGTTTGGGTACTGACTAGAGTGCTTCCTACCTTGCACACACGCTTATTTGCAGTGGGTACCGAGATTTTATCTTTACTCGGAGTCGGGGTCTTGTAGGAAGGAGGTATGCGTGCTCGAAGTGAAAATTCAAAACAAAGGGGGGTTATTTGCCTCAAGTCTAACAGTGCCCTTGAGTGAACCGACCAACTGTTCGTAAAATTTACCCCCTAGTGCCGATATATCTGCATTATCCTGAGATAACTTTCCCGAGTTTCTATGTAATCTAATTCTTTCAACTAAGAACTGGGTGAGGGCACATTGAGCTTCAGGCTGTGGAACATAAGTGCAGATCCTCGTCTTCATGTACGCTGTGTATATATTCATATTTCAAGCGTAAGCTTCCTATACATAATATGAAAGTGGGAAGGTCCAGGTGTAGGGAGCAACTAACGTGGCAGCACACCCCGTTCAGAAATTCCTGAGCTTAATATTAGTGCCGTGTTGGCGGTACTCATTTGTATTGTGAACGCGACGCTGCTTGGATCGATCCAAGGTGTGCACGTGCCAATGTTTGGTTGTTGCGAAAATGCAAGTTTAGGGACAAGTGATAGTCTGTGGCAATGTGTGTCAACATGTCTACATTGAAGTGATCTGTTCGAGCTCGATTTTTGTATGATGAAGTTCAGTGTATTGCCGGTATGCCTGACATAGCAAGAGGGGAGTGGGCTTAGTTAAGAGGGCAAAATTCAATATGCTTAGAATGACTTCCGAATTGCTTTCACAACAGACTTGGGTATGCATTTTTTTCAAGGGTTCATATTTAGAGCTTCGATCCTGTCATCATGTGAACGCAGAATTTCGTCTGATTATATTTACTCCAAACTCGCGAGCAAGCCGAGGTACGTAGTTGGTGTTGGGATTGTCTTCAGCCCTTTGCCACCTGACGGTGCTCTCAGGGTCGAGTGGGGAGAGCTCCCACTTCGAGGTGAAATCTAGGGAACAACATAGTGATTTGATTACTAGGGTAAGATGTTGGGTTAAATAAACAATTCTAGGGTAATCAGTAGCTTCCGCGAAACTGAGTTTTGTGACGTGAAATTCATTCGACGTTAATCTGACATTACTCCCCATGGAGTTTATACCAAGTGACGTGTATTGCGTCTTTTATAAATTAAGTTGTATGCCGTGAGAGCATTTTATTTTGGCATCGAATTATTCCCTCGTTCAAGAAAGCTCTTTAGGCTGCGTCAAAGTTTGATCCTGAAAATAGAGAGCCGAAAATACGCACATTAGAACAATCCTAAAATTTTAGGATTTGATCACTTTTATCGTAAAATTCTTTTTCCCTACAGCACCCAAATTTTGGGAGGCAACCAGTTATGTAACGGGTTTGATGTCAAAGACGAAGGCGCTCACACTTCACGAAACTTGGAACCTATTTTCCGTAGATTTCATATCCTGAAATATAGGTACAAAAGAAAATGGAGGAGCGCGGTCCCGTGGCGCAGTCTTCTCCTCTGAGATCGAACTTTTTCTTGCAGCTAGTGCCCTCTTGGTGCTAGTATCTCGTTACTACTACTAGCGCCATACTAGTGTTTATTAATATAAGATGATTAAGGAATTGTTACGAAGGCGGTATTGCGGAGCCTGGATATTTGTTGAATCTTGAACAGAAGTTCAGGGTGTGAGTATGTCATTTACTTAACATTACAATGCAATGCGAAGAAATGGTAGTCTTTTTAATATTGACGTGTTCGTCTAAAGCAAATTTTTGTAAGATATTTGCATGAGCAACCCATTTTTCCTTTTGAGAAAGTCTTAAATAACCTTCTTTTTAAATTTTGATCTCTATTACTTTGTTGTTTGCATTAAGTTTTTTGTTAAATACTCAGCTACTTGACGTTGTACATTCTGTATATATATTTACACACATACGAACATACACACGAGCTGATGTTTCTGTCAACTAGAGTGTTCTTCCGTCTCAATACCCCGTTTAAGTGTCCTGCTGGTATATGTACAATTACTTGAAAATTTAGCCCCTCAAGCGCATGTATCGCTGCCGGATAGTAGTTTATTGGCGAGACCGCGACAAAGATCAGACTGGATGGAGTGCAGGGTTGTTCCTGCGTAATCCAACATTACACAACTTGTTGACGCTTCGCCTTGGTTTGAAGGTCTCGCGATCGAGAAAAGTTCATTTGATCGAATACGCAATCGGTGCGTTGAATTGCGGCATCAATAGCAGACGAGTGTCACATCTTGAGCTCGTATTGCCGTTGCGGCCTCGCTCGTCCCTGGGTAATGGACTGAACAACACCCTGTATTTTGAGGGGTGCTCAACGATCAGCATAGCACATGAGGTCCACTCAACTGTCTTCAAAACACTGCGTCAACCCACATGATGTCGCCCATAAAATGGCGTCTTTTACGTCCGTAACATCCCTTACTATAACTTACGCAGGGTCGACCAAAAATTTCTACCAGTTTTGTAGCGTGGATCATTGGAAAAAATCAATAGGCTGAATTCCTGTGTCAAATTTCTGACATATATTACACATGTTATTGATCTGTGTAAGATTGGTATCGAAAATATTAATGAGCACAAAAATTGTACCATTTGATGTTTAATTATTCGTTAAAATGATTTTTAGGCTCGCTACTTGATGCGTACATTTTATAAGACGCGAGTGCCCGGTTATACCGTTATAAATCGGCGCAGATAATTTCGCAGAGTTCTCTGGCCAGCTGCGCAGTGGCGCGGTCGTGATGTCCGCGTTAGTAGGACATCACTGCCAAGGTCTGCGAGCAGCCGTTGGCCAATTTCTCGCCTGTAGAGATACTCTGCGCAGAACTGCCAGAGTGCGTCAAAAACTACGATCGCCGCGCAGAACTGCCTACAGCCTACCGCGCAACTGAGCTAATTTTTAATTGGGTCTATGCACTGCACAGACGTGTGATATTTATGTACCATGTTAAGTACATTTCAGAAGGACGCGTTACAAGGTACTCTGGAGGAGCGAATGATAAGTTCAGTTATGTTCTACTAGTTTTATTGACCATCTTTTGTGAATTTCTGCAGGGAAGGGAGAAGGCAGAGAGTACGGTGCACCAATTCTATAATTCTTTATTCAGTCTACTGCGTTCTATGATAACTCCATCATTTTTAGTTCAATTAATTTTATTTATCACTTTGAGAATTGTTTTATATTATTGGGTAAATAATGGGCAGCGTTGTTGGACGTTTCGGTCGAACTGTTGACCCACAACTAAGGCACACACATGTGGGTCGTGAGGGTTTGTCTCGTGGTCGTTATCGCGCCCCGGAATGCCTTCCTGGCGAGAGGCGGCGTGCAGCCCACGCCTGTGAGAACACATGAACATGCGTGCGAGTGATGCTGCTCTTGTCTGTTTCGTCGCTGGTGATCTCGTGGATGCTTGTGCTCCTGTCATTTAGGATGAAAAAGTTCATGTTAGATGATAGAAATGACATTTACAATTAAATAAGTACCAATTAAAGTGAAAGAACTAGCGTTTAAAATGAAAGAACTATCATTTGAAATTTAAAAGCGGTCGTTTAAAAACTTGTATATAGGCATATGCTGTGTATAACTGCGCAATTTTTCGGCATCTACTTCCAATGTTTGTACACTCTGCCTTCTCCCGATGGGGCACTGCACGTCCCCACGGCATCCCGAGTGCTGTGTGTGAATCTTGTACCTTTTGTTAGGTTTTCGTGGGCAAGGAACATCCCATGTACCGGAAAAAGTTCACAAGACCTCTGAAAAGACGACAGATTGAGAAGTGGTTTTATGATGTGGGCATGTGGCTCATAATAAATTGACGTTTATTGAAAAAAGAAGAATGGGTGTGCGTGGTTTATAGTCCCCGAAAATTGTAGACAACTCTGATCCCAGAAACATTTGATTTGTTAAAAGAAAAACTTCTCTCTCCATTCTGGCTGCTTCGCGGCTCGTGCCAGCTTCACTTGCTGTTTAATTTAACTGAAGAAATCTCCAAAGCTCATTGAGCGCCTCGATGACAAGTACGATCGTCGCCCTAGTTTAAATGTTGGTTCTTCATTTTTGCTTTTTGCCAAGTTTTAACTGAAAGCAGCAGCCTTAAGAATTGTGAAGCCAGGCCAAGCTGTAGGGCTGCCACCGTGCGTGTAAACACACCTTGCGTAGTTCGCTACAGCACATTTAACCTTTTATTCCCCAAATTTTTTTCTGACTGACTAGTTTATTTTATATTTTACGTATTTTATCTTGACTCGTCCGTGCTGCATAGAGTGAGGACACGCACAAAAACCACGTAACGAAGTTTCTTGTGTTTACGGTGCATTTTTGTTTAAAGAGGTACAGGACACGTGGAAAGGGAGAATGTAGCGTGCGCAGAGTTCAGTACGTGGGCTGTGAGGGGTCTGAGTGGACTTGCGGAGGCTGAAAGTTAGCTGTTGTTTGCTTGTGAGTTACGAGACGGTCATCTGCTTAGTTCCGGAAAACTTCCATTATTTTCATGTCTTTAAATTAAGCAACTTCTTTGTTTTGAGTTTTTCTCCTGTAGCTTTGTAGTTTCTGTTCCGTCTTATCCTCTCTTGGTCGTTTTGACGTTTTTATAACTTCTTCCTCGACCGGCTACTTGAATATTATTCGAGCTGGAAACACGTTCAAGCTTTTTTTTCGCTGTGCAGGTCTCGTATGCGAGTTCAAAATCCCATAAACAATTATTGTACTTCTCAGCTACCGTCTCTGCAACTCTTGTAGGGTATAGAGTGTTTCTAAAGAATCACTATTTTTTTAAATTAAGTTTTTTCAGAAAGCAGAAAATATGGTAGACCTAGGAAAGGAGGAATATTTTGAAACCTCCGTTGGCGCTGAGAGCGATAGCGGCGAGTCCTATCATTCACTCACAGAAGATCTACAGAACATTACGGTAGACCAGTCGTTAAGCAGCGTGAATGCTGCCGATTCGTTCGAATTTTATCGTGGGGATCAGTGCAGGAGTGGAGCTGGTGTTCACGATGACGTACCTACTAGACCCAGAAATATTAATTCAACTTCACCACAAGAGCCCAATCCTGATCAGTGCAGACCTGAAGACACAGAAGATGCGAGCAAAGCCTCTCTAGGTACTTCTGCCTCTAGTTTATTAATAAATAGTAGCCCTACTAGTGAGAAAAAAAATTCTTTAAGAACAAATCTGCAAGAAGGTACGCCCGCTTCAACCACTGATCCACCCTGTGATGCCAATGGCGTCGCTTCAGAAGATGGTCTGGGTGAGGATGCCGTAGTGAATTCTGCAGCAGACGACGGTTGGGACGAGGAAGATGCGGAGGAGTTTGATTTCTTGAGTCTCGACTCCGTTAAGGCCAAAGACAATGAGGTCGAACTCAAGTTAAAGGACAAGGAGGTTGATATTTCTGTAGTGGAAATGAAGGTGAGTTTTGCCTGTCCTAAGCTCGTTATGTTCAGAGTTTTTATTTCATTTTCGTTGTTGTTTTCGTTTCAGTCACTGCTCGCGTATTTAACGAGCGAGTCGACCGTTATCGGTTGTTAGAGACTTCTAATATTTTTAGGCCAAGGTTTAATGTTTTCATAACACAATTTATGACTGATATTAATATCTTCTCACTCGAGCGCGTGTCCGGGCAATAATAGGTAATAATTTACCTGCTATGTACTTTGCCTTTCTTGAAAGGGGGCAAAACACATGCCATACATACAATACATACGGTGGAGGTAATAATTAGGTAATGATTAGGCAATTATTAGGTAATAATTTACCTGTTATGTACTTTGCCTTTCTTGAAAGGGAGCAAAACACCTGTCATGCATACAATGCATACGGTGGAGGTTATAATTAGGTAATGATTAGGTAATAATTTACCAGCTACGTACATTGCCTTTCTTGAAAAGGAGTAAAACACCTGTCATACATACGGTGGAGTTTTGATTCAATTTATCAGTGAGGGTGTGTTACCGACCAGAGGTTCCCAGCCTGTTATCGCCCCGCACCCCTTAAGAAATTTCATTGGAACCTCCATTTGTGTTTCATTCAAGGATGAATTATGCGAATTTCGAATAATATTTCATAAAAAATATTATTTCTTCATTCTTCGATGAGATTTCTAAAGGAAATTATTTATGTAGCCCTGAACTATATAGTAAATTAACATTGAAATAAACCTCTGAAAATTAATCTCTTAATTGAAATAGAACAAATAACTGAGTAGTGGAAAATGCCGCAAGGACTAAATTTTAAATCCTTAGGAAATTTCACTAATTTCAAATATAACATTAAAACTCAAACACGTGGAGTATATAACAAAGAAAGCATACCTTAGAAAAAATATTTTCCTTGAATAGTGATGTGTGCAAGAAAATAATATCCAGTTTCATACTTCCAGATGATTTCTAATGACTTTCAACCACAATAACATCGTTCGAGAGGACTTATAAAAATATC
>VOMN01133050.1:0-38457 GCA_014899125.1 Orchestia grillus | reverse complement strand
TTGCTGCTGAGCTTGCCGTATTGCCTTTATGAAATTCAAACAGTTAAATATGCCCGATATACTTTTTACTTGGAGTGTACATTAGCATACAACATTAACAAGCTAAATTGAAGTAATCGGGCCCTAAACATATAGCTCAAAAATTGGACCGAACTTCTGTTACAACCTGATTTAAATTACCTGAAAAATAACGATACTTGACACACAAAGAATTATTGAAGGTTGATATCAGTTAGTCAATGAGGCAGAAGACTTAGTGACTTTCATTCAGGTCAGAAATCATAGTTTTCCTACCGTGAAATTCCAAACATTCGTTTAACATCGTTCCATTGAAGTAAGATTAGAGATTTCGGATTCATTGACGTCACAATACAAGGAATCGGATGGAATTTCGCCACTTGAAGTCGACGAAGAGATTGGTGCAATTTATTCTGCGTCGACGAACAGAATGGAAAGCAGTTTTTGGTTCGTGGAAATTTTCTTGGCTGGAAATTACTCTATAGAAAGTACGCACCTCTGCTGTGGAACTCGAGTCGTCCTTCAGGAGTGAGAACTCGGAAGCTTTTGTCGCTGGGCTACCTATCAGATGATGAGCTCTGATACCTGGAGGCTTGGCGCTGGTTTCCTTTAACGAAGCAGACCTGCCGTAGACAAAAGCTACTCGTCTTGGCACCATGCTACTCTCATCTTATTGACAGTAGAATGGCTCGCATTTTTGAATGTCGGAGAATTCTGTTAGTATTTTTCGCGGAACATATTAAGTTTAAAAGTCTTTCAACAAATTTTTATAGTTCACGCTTACTTTTAGAACAAAAATGAGAGTTTTCGTCACCCGTGCATGTTACTTGATTTGTTGAATAAGCATTAAAAGTATTATAACTGAAGGGAGACTTGGACCTTAACACATAGTCGTCGAAGTCAGCGACTCAATCCAGTACGCAAACAACACAATCCCTTAAGCATCCCTGACGCTGTAATTACGCGTTCTGAATTGTGAATTATTTTGCTACTTTGCCCTACGCAGTGAACCGCTGTCTCCATCTATTGTCTCCATCTAGAATCGATGCTCTCGTGTGGTAGCTTCTGTTGTACTTAAATACACCAATTTTATCATTCATTTATGATAATTCGATTAGTTTTCAAATTCGTTGGGTATATGTTTAGCGAACTTTCACGTCTCAAAAAAACTTAATCATTGCACAGAAAGACTCGACCGAACCGTCCTAATGCTGTCCCGAAGAACAGGTCTGATCTGCGCGCACCCCACATAGCGTCTGCAATTATAAAATTGATCGAAATTCAGTTCTGTGTACTGTCTATCAGGTCAACAAGCTTCTAGCTGTTAAAAGTTAAGTTACATCGGACTATTATCTCAATTTATAACAACAACCATAGTTTGCACCATGTCTTTGAGCTTGTTTTTTAGATAAATGATATATGATTTTATTTCAAGTTCATTCACTGAAATAACTTGCCCCTAGAAATTTATTCTTTTCTTCTTATCATCTCAGGTTGATTCCTAAAATTAATTGAAAATTTTAAAACTGGCAAATGTGAAGCAAATGAATGAGCTCAACCACACGGGAAAATTAAATTCTGATTGTGGTGTGAGCAGAAATGGCGAAATCGATTGTTTAATAATATTATGAGTGGATACGCGTCTCGAGAAACGGCACTGCAAAAGGACGTCCTCGAAGTGGCAGGCCATGATCGATCTGTTCGTGTCCACGAAACTATCAAAGTCAAGCTTTCGAGAAGAAGTAAAAGAAGTCCTGAGATAAATGCGAAAAATGGTAAAGTAATTGAATGGGAGTGAAACAACTGTGAGAATCATTGTTAGAAGCGGTCTCAAGTTATCATATCACCTGGCGAATAACTAAACGTCAGCAACTCACGTATCTCCATAAGCAGATTTGAGTTGAATGAGCCAGCTTTCTTCTCGACGACCATAAGGATGGTACGCATGCTAGTGAACTCATTTTTGCTGATGAATAAAAAGTTTCGTACATGAGGCCCAATTTAATTGTCAGAATGACGTTGCTTTCACGAAAAGGTCCGAAGACATCTCAGATGCCATGAGAACGTTCATCTTTATCAAAATCGAGCTTCTGTCACGGTATCGCTCACTATTTAAAAGACTTTGGAACTGCCACTCATTTCAGTGAAAGAAAACACAAATTTCTACGCAAAATCTTCCATTGAAGTTATTTAGTTTTAGGAATCACTGAAATAAAGACACCCTTTGAAGAACAGTTGTTCACTTTTCAATAAAACGTTAGGCCTTCCCACACCTCAAAGAAGGCTCACGAGTAGTGTCTACTTGATTTTCTGAGGTTCTCGCGTTAAAAAAGATGGCCTCCATCTTCACCTGATTTTAATTTCATAAACTTTTCTGAGTTCACAAAGGTGGATGCTGAAACCTCCCCTTTTCTCCATGTCAAGGTCAATTATCTTGCAGCAGAAAACTTACTAAGTGGCCTTCGATGAGCAAAATACCATGATAATTGCTTTAAGCCTTTACATGCCAATGGAGAGTTTAAAATGTAATCTGGGCTGGAGGGGGAAGGGGGCAGATTGAAAAATTTAATTCCTTTGCGAGATAAAAGTTTTTGTTAGTATAGAGTGTTTGTTAGATTTTCTGCATCTTTTACTGACATTTATACCACTTTGTTTAGCCTAAAGACTGCGCACCGAGTAATTATATGCCTGTAACTAAGAATAGAAAACAAAATGATTTCTGGAACGAGCTAAGTGGTTTATTCTTAGGTTTTTACTCAAGTTCCTTGCTATCACACACTAGTCCCACTCAGGCACTCGAATAGACGTGTACTAGAAAATGCAAGTTAAGTCAAAGAACTGCTGATGTTACTTTCACCTGCGTTCAGTGACCACCATTTTAACTACTACAATTATATACCACCCTTACTATTACTAGGCCATACTACCATCGATTGCACCTCTACAGAGGAGAAAGAGATAGTCGACAGTAATTTAAAACTATTCACACGATTTGATGTTACCTTTCCTCACAGTTGCTGTGAATTGCAGTTTTGGGTGACATTTCACTGCAGCTTTCTTTAACCTGTTAACGGTCACTGCCCGGGTGGCCGGCGGTGCATTCACACGGTATGTGTAATCGTCAGCGACCATGTGAATGCAAAATCCACTAGGACATCATTTGATGTCAATACCCATGAACAAGCTAGTTTACGTATTCTGTCTGATGCTCAATGGCGCTTTCCAAACCTGTAGGACTGATCGAATGAGGAGGCGCAGACACATGCAGTGTGATTAGGTCTCTTTGCTCACAACACTTCACTTGTTTACTAGGGTTCATCTTGCCTACATTCAGGTCTCTCGCACGTACACTACTAACGCAAATGAAAAATGACTGCTGCTTCAAGGATTCTTTTCTTCCCTCCATCCATGCGTGTAAATTTCAAGCAACTCCTTGATTGTCTTTCTGGCATCATAGACCTGTACACTGACGCTCTTCATGCGTCCTTTCTGCCCATATGTCCAAACCATTTCATTACATCTACACAAGTTTTCCCACACCTGTCTTTGCCATTGTTTGTCTTTTCAATTGCGTCATTCCTAACACTTTCAAAACAATTTATCAAGAATATTTTTATTCTTTCCTATTCCGCCAGTCCCAGCCTCGTACAACGTCGTGCAAGCCTTCTAATAAAACCTCCCTTATAAAGAATCTGAGGAGAAAATACTACGAGCATATTTCACACCAACACTTTCGTTTCCCCCTTAAGTGCTAGCACGATGTTCGCGATTGTTATGTGCGAGACTGACCCATCTTTAGAAAAGGTTTCGGCTTTTTTCGGGCTCACTTTATCTTGCATTAAAAAATTGAGCTCGCTGTCCGAACTTAGGCACAAATTTTCCGTTATTTTCTTGCCAGTTTCTGGTCGAGTGAATTATACGGTGTTAGCTCAGAAGGGGATAATGTTACTATTTCTTGAGCGATATGATTTATAGTATTTTTGTTGATGAAACGTCAGCGTCTACGATGCGATTTTTTCCATCGCTGTGTCTTTGTTACGCTCGGATTTCCTTTGTACGGCCATGTGGAGCAGGTGTGCTGGGACTCCCCACGTACCGCCTGGTGGAGCAGGTGTGCTGGGACTCCCCCCGTACCGCCTGGTGGAGCAGGTGTGCTGGGACTCCCCCCGTAACGCCTGGTGGATTTTATAACTGCACTCAGGAAGCATAAATTCGAGAACTTCTTGTGGAAGATAATTGTTTGTTGTGAAGGTTTTCTATTGCTAGGGTATCTCACAAAAATGCATAGATCACTTCAGAATGTTTGCATCAATAATTAATCGAATATTAAGTTGATTTTAGCGAACTTAATCTCATTAAACGCCCGCCTCAGTCAGTATGCTCTAGCCGTTTTACCTTTATCCTTTTACTCAGAGTTAAAATTAGGCCAAATGTTGATATTCTAAAGCAATGCATACAGTTTTGAGAATATACTGTACTGTGTACATAAGCGCTCTTCATGGAGAATCTGTAATGTTTTGAGGAGGGAAATGGCAAATGTTCCTTCCTTACTAATTTTCGATATTTTTTCAACATGGCAGAGAATTGAGTATTTAAATGAAGTAGGTAAAATTTCAAAAGATGTTTTAAATTTGTAACTATTATTTGATACTATCGTTTATTAATTGATATTATCATTGGGACCATATTGATACCAATTAAAATTATGAAGTCTAATCCAAAAACTGCATTTAAATTTCTCGGTTGCATCAGAGCAAATTATAAATTATCGTGTGTTCATTTTGCATCTTTGCAAACTGCTCTGATCATTGGATTACTACCTCAAGTTACCATAGATTTTTGGCCCTCGTCATAAAGTTGGGCTTCTTTGGTTACTGATATTGGATCCAGAAATTGGGCTTCTTTGGTTACGGATGTTGGATCCGGAAATTGGGCTTCTTTGGTTACGGATATTGGATCCGGAAATTAGGTTTCTTTGGTTACGGATATTGGATCCGGAAATTGGGCTTCTTTAGTTACGGATATTGGATCCGGAAATTGGGCTTCTTTGGTTACGGATATTGGATCCGGAAATTGGGTTTCTTTGGTTACGGATATTGGATCCGGGAATTGGGCTTCTTTGGTTACGGATTTTGGGTCCTGAAATGAGTTTCTATGTAGATTGATCATTTTTATGACGGGAGGGGGACGGGAGGAGTTAGAAGCAAATGATAAATAAATTACGAAGGAATTCATGAAAATGTAACTGCTCAATTCGAGTAAACTTGATCTTTTGTACGCTTTTAGCACAGGAAATAAAAGAAGAAACTTCACGTTTGAATACGAGCTACGAAAGTTGTAACGCGTGGACACAGAAAAAAACACCTACGCAAAAACACGCGCAATATTCATCGACAAACATGTTTGCTCTGTGAATCCTATGTGTGGTTTCTCATCTTTTTCTGATGCTAGACCATGATTAGCCAATGAGAATTAAAATAATTTTTTTTTTCTACGGTACGAACTGGTATTCAATAAAAGAGAGAACTAGGAAATCTGGGCAAGACACTTTTAATGATAAGATATATTTCCGAAATGATGAACTTGTAAAAAATAGAACGTTTCAAGAATTCGCTCATCATCAGGTATAAAAACAATGAATTTAATCTGCAAAAAATAAGGACAAATAACACAATTACATTTACAGCAACAGTGTGATAGACTAATTATTTACTAGGAAAAGTTGAAAAGAACTGATATAATTATGCTAATTAAGTTTCAATTTAAAAATGAAAAGCGATTCTAAAATTCTTCACTCAGAGGAAAATTTTGCCCGACCTAAAATCGTGACGCTATTCAAGTATACCGCAGCGTTGTATTCAAAAGCAGGATTCCGGAGGGCTAAGGGGGATGGACTCGCTAGAATATGACTACTACCTTCATGTTCTACCGATGATTGGATGATCATCCGATGACTTTTACCTTGATGTTCTACCGATGATTGGATGATCATCCGATGACTTTTACCTTCATGTTCTACCGATGATTGGATGATCATCCGATGACTTTTGCCTCGATGTTCTACCGATGATCGGATGATCATCCGATGACTCTTACCTCGATGTTCGGCAATCCTACAACCTAGAGTATGGGAAGTAATGCCTACGTACTCGGATGCACAAAGTGCACAATTTTATTTATACATCAAGGGTGTTTTCATTTCAGAAGGAAGCCTACCTCTGAACCTAAAAAACGACCCAATTTATGTCTACTGACCGGTATAAGTTTAAATTTAACATCACTGAAATATTTCCCCAACAATTCCAAAAAATTTTTCTTCATTTGTTCTGACTGAAGGACAAAATAAGGGAAACACAAAGAGAACGATGTGCACGGTTGTTTCTGTCTTTTTTACTGAAGATTAGGAAATTTCCAAATAGTTGCCTAGATCTAGTATTCGTCCTGAAAGTGAAAATATTTTCCAACAATTTTCACTACTCTGGCTAGACAGACCAGAATGCTTTCTGTCCTGCTACGTCGATGGAATTAGTTATCTCATTCGTACTGCCCTTGGTATTATCAGGAGGTATTTAATAAGTGGAACCACAATGGGAGCAATTATTGATAAAATTTGACTTGAGGATCCATTGCTAAAATTGTTTTTAAGCCTATCGAATTGTATTAACGTATTATAACTAAAGGGCAGGAGCTTTGGGTCAAGGAGAATAGATTTATCGAATCGTAAAATGAAACAATAAATGCTTCTGTTTTGTCTCAACTAAGGGTTCTAATCTGTTTGTTATTTTTTCAATTTTAAAGGCATTTGAAAAATATTCTCTGAATATTTTTTCACTTACGAAAACGTTTATGTCAGCGACGTCGTTTTACTGAAATAACTTTACTTTCGCCCTTGACCTTGTAAAACCTAGCACATTACAGCAGTGTTTTTACAACGGCTTGTGCTGCTACCAGCCTTCATTTTATTCCTTAATGAACTAATAACTTGGAGCCTGAGTGCGATTAGAGCTCATCAGAAGCATATTAAATGCCCTGAGGGCTTCGTAAAGCCTACAAACTCGCAATATTTTAAAAACGTTCTTTCTGTATCGGCCTCTGGGTAAGTAAATAGCGTCGGATCTTTTCTCCGAGCATTTCAGTTTCAAGTATAACCCGTCGTAGTAACATGCATTTTGCACGTAGCATTAACGACACCTTGTCTCTTGGTCATTATTGGAGTTGACTAGATTGAGTATCTTTGTAGGGATCGTTTTGAGTGGGTACAGAGGTATCCACTCAAACAGTATTTCTAATAATATTTTAGGTATATATTTTCCGTAGAATACCTGTCTGTTTCTCCCGGTCACTTCAAATGCGTTGTCCTGTTCATATAATCTGTTTTGAATGCCGGCTACACCTAGCCAGTTAGACTGAGACTCCTGAAAACCTATGTTTTTTAATAATGGCTTTGTGTCAAATTGATAGCATGTTTCAACCAAGTGTGCGCGGCATTACGATAATATATTGATGCAGAGAATGAAAATCATGTGCAAATTTTTTCCCCATGCATGATTTTAATTTTTTCGCTCATTGTAAATATGTTAGAGCAATCAACTAGAACTCCGGAAATTAAGCTCTGAAGCTTAGTTCACTATTTCCTGAATGCCAAATGAGCTAGCATCGACTGTTTGAAAAAATAGGGTCTACGGTTCAGGGAGAAGAGCAATTGAGAGAGTTCTGAAACGAGAAAATTACTGTCTAGGATTCATGTCTCTAATTCGAAGTTAATTACAACTAAGCTTAAGCTCTTCACTGCTTGTCATGCGATATCATTTGCTCGTCGTCAGCTTTGGGAATCGAATTACGCATGTGAATTAATTTAAGCTAAACAATTGTGTGCACTGAAACGCTTTGGAAATGTTACGGTTTTAGTTAAGGTTCAAAGCCGCCGAGGCTTTACCTACACTGATGGACTACGTGCTCTTCAGATAGAGGAATACGAAATACGAAACTGAGTTCAAGGAGCAATATAATCTAACTTGAAAATTCTGTGAACAATATTTTATTTTATTGAAGAAAATTGTAGCTCTTGCAGTCGACATCCAAGATTGAACCCTTCTGGGCTTTGAAAGTATGAATGAGTAATGGAAATTGCAAGGTTCTAATTGTTCGCGTAAAATTCTTACTATCGGTATAATTCTGAACTTTATGGAGAAGCTTACTGTTTTCCTTCCTTATGAATATTCTCTCTCAGGTAAGAAAGTGAGAAGTGAATTTTTGATAAGCCCAATAGTTGGGTTCCCTTTACAACATGGGTCGGGAGTGAGCCGATGAGAACACAGAAGTTGGGTAGAAGTTGCCGTGTGCAGCAGCTCTCGCTCGAGTTTACTTGCGAGCCTCCTTTTGCTTCGTGATCGTCGTGCAGGCTGAAGGCTCAGCTCACGCTCCTGTGGAGGCTCCAGAAATGCTGTCAAGTGACCTGCGCATTGCAGGCGAATCCGGGAATGGATTGAATAGGGAGCGAAAAATTACTGTTGACGTCAGGAGCCTGTGAGGGGTGGAAGTACCGTAGTAAGATGTCATTGATGAAGTGTGATGATAGCATCAGTATATTGTGAATATACGCGCAATATCGATGCCAATCGATGTGATTGAAACTGGTGCAGCAACTTATTCGCAAAAGGTTATGTTGAAATTTGTAAACCAATGCTGACCTTTCAGGTATTACAGATATTTTCTTCGACAACCGTCGTAATGGAAAGCTTCTAGTTAATTGGCTTATTCCAATACACCTATACATTCAAAATGTTTCTAAATGTTTTTAAATACACACTGGATGTCCCAAAAATGACTCATTACTTACTCATCAGAGGGTATCGCTCCAATATCAACACTCACATTCCATATTCGAAGGCTTCTTATTGATTTTTGCAATTCGAGGAATAAATCGCAGCTCCAAAATTAGAAGTCCTGGTCAAAGATGGTTATCGTTAGAATCATTCACCCACGCATAGGCCTTCAAAACATACGAGTGCACTAGAGATGCACATCAGTGGTCCTAACGTCTTCGGGAAATTTGCGCGTCACAATCCAACGCTTAGGGAAATTTGGTCAAAAAATGGAATCAAAAATCAAAGAGGCGCACACGATAAGCTTTTGTGCTGGAATGGGGGACACTACGGGGAGTTCAGCAAAATAATGTTTTAGAAACGAGGAAGTGCTTTAAAATGTCGGGCCGTGCTCTTTAACGATTCGATTCAGTCATGTCTGTCTAAACGGATTTCCCCCCGTCATTTTTTTACAAATTCGACAGCGACCCGATTTCAGCATTCATTCCACAGCGGAGCCTGACACAAAACCATAGATCTGTTCTCCTGGTCCCCCAATGCCCAGTTACAAAAGTACCGCATATCTTCAAGGAAATTCTTATGAATGCAGATGAAACGCATTTGCTGGATCGAAATCAGAGGAAAAGTTTCAAAACTTTTAGGATTAAAGACGTTGAAACGTTAGTGTTCTGACTTCTAAATTAATCGTATAAATATTAAGTATTTATTATAGAGCTACCTGTTCACGGCAATTGCTCTACTACGTCTAGCAACAACAGGAATCGGTCTTCCAAACTAAATTCAAACATTGCCGAACAAAACTTCCATGTATCTCATGTCACAGCTGCCCACACCAGCGTCGTCACATGCTAAGCCTGAGGCTTCTCACGAATATGTTCAGCTAGACCTGGGCTTAATTCATCGCATTCGACTGGATATTATTCGCAACATGAGGCATACTTTGTCGTAGTGGATTGTATTCTTGTTTGCTGAATGAATTTATTATGAATACTATGGTGCAGTAGCGTTTCCACACACGCTACGAGGCACTCCTAAATTATTAGCACAAGTAGCGTCCATGCCACTCCCTCCTGATGCGCCGTTAGTGTGGAGGCGGTCTGTGTGCGCAGCCATGGGTGTGTGGCACGCTCCAACTGTGTTGCTTTCCAAACAGATGGTCCGATGTTACACTCGAGGCTGCCAGGTTACAGATTATTTCATTAGATGTGCAGCGCTCCATTGGCTCTGTGCCACAAACTGGTCTTCCATTAACGGCGCCCGCCCCTCCCCCACCTCCATCCATCTGTTCCAGAGCCTCTATTTGTACTCTCATGCTCTTCAACTGCCTTGAAGACATCTCTCAGAAATGATAACTTAAGCTAAAAGCTATTTTCGTCGAAAGGGAGTTGTTGCATTAAGTTTATGTGTACGTGTAGTATAATGACAATGATCCCAAATTGAAAAAGTGAGTACATACATACGCTGCCCGGACGAAAACTTGTCACCTGCTACTAATTAATATGGGGTAGGACCTTCACGAGGATGAATAGTGGAAGCAATTTTGCGTGGTATTGAGTTTACAAGTGTCTTAATGTACACCTGGTGGATTTTATGCCACTCTTGCATCAACTGATCTCGTAGTGCGGCTAGAGTACGTGGACGATCTTTTCGACGTCTAACTTGTCGTTTTAGGTGGTCCCACAAATTATCTATTGGATTGATGAATGGGAACTTAGCTGGCCAATTTAAGTACCCGACATATCCTGAATACCTCTCATGCCAATTAATGACAGTTCTAGCCCGATAAACCCGACAGTTGCCATTCTGAAAGATAAAAAATCAACATACTTTTCTTCATTCAGATATTGTGTAAATAGCCAAAATTGGTAATCTAGCAGCTCAATGTAGCCATGCTGGTTGAGTATGACGAATACCTCAAGTAAAAGACCTACTTCTGTGTAGTTGAAACAGCCCTGAAACACGGCTGTCCCTCCTCCTCCTTGTACCGCCCTTTGCACGCAGGCTTCGTTGAAATCTTCATGAAATCTTCGATGAACACGACACCGTGCATCATTGCTATAGAAACAGAATCGTGACTCATCTGACCACATGACACATAGCCACTCCTCTACAGTTCAATGTGCTTGTCCTTAGGCCCAGCTTAAACGAGTGGTCTTGTGGGCAGAAGTTAACATCGGCTGTTGACGAGCGATTCTGCTCATAAATCCATTGCATGGAGTTTGCTACTTAGAGTTCATGCACAAACAGCAGGAAATGGCCATCATTGACGTTTTGCAATAGTTCCATCCTAGTGCAAAACGATTCTGGTCAACAATTTAGGATACAAGTCAGTGGTCTTTATCTGTTAGAATTTTTTTCGACCACCATTTTGCCTTGAATTACCGTACATATCGGATTATTGCCAATGTTGGTAGGCCCACTTTAAAGTGCGGTATAAAACACCGGCGAATTCCCTTACTTCCATCTCTGAATGAGACCCAATGCAATAGCCCCTTTTTACCATTCTGAGACTTCTTGCTCGCATCCCATCATTATGGAGCAAATAAGAAACAAGTCTACCTTGTCAGGTGCGAATGAAGAGTGATGCCTGTTCAGTACTTGCATATAACCTAAGCTTTGGTCACAGCATTGAAAACTGATTGATAAACGTAGTAAATAACTGGAGGTCGAAAAACAATGGGTGACTACCTTGTTAACAGGGGAGTTTAATACTTCAATGTGTATACAGCGTGTCTAACAAGATGTATTCACTTTCACTGGCATTTTATCAAATATTTTTGTGTTTTGTTGTAGATGCATATTAGCCAGGTTATATGGTTATATGTTTTTTTAATGCAATTTTCTTTATTTTATAAGACTTGTATCTGAGTAAATACTAAAAAAGCAGCTAAAGTTGAACACAAAGTTAGGGATGGACAATCAAAGAAAGCGTAAATTTCTTTGAGACACCTAGTGCATCTATAAATTCGGAAGATAACAAATTTAGAGTTTTTGAATACGTTGATTCACATAAGAAATTTTTACGCTCCCTCAAATGGCAGTTTCGGGTAACAAATTGCGTCCTAGTTTTTCCGATTACTTTGGTGCTGTGTTTGGCTGTGCATCAGCTGATCACGATGCCGTGAGTACAGAACATCGCGCCTCGTGACGACATGTTGCTGAGCCCGTCTGATGACCGCATCATTTCGTAGTGTGCTCGCTATCGCTGACAGCAGTGAACTCCATCTCTGTAACAAGATTATTCCAAAAGAAAATGGAGGGGACATTCCGAAATTCAAATGAGGGAATTAAGAGCCGTGTGGTTATTTAATATGTAGAGTCTTTCGATCAAAAAAATTGTTGATGTACTGCATAATCAGGATGATTCTATTTGACGTAATGTTTGGCAATATGAAAATTATGCTGCTCCTAAAAATGATTGATCTTGCACGGTACTGTGACTAAAAAGTTACCGCCAGATATAATCATAATTTATTTATAGAACTTTTTAATGCTGAGGTTTGCGTAAAAATGTATCAAATGAACGGATATTTTTCTAATGGAATTTGTATCTTTCCATCCCCGCCTGTATAAGCCCCATTGTGATGTTCAGAGTGAGCAATCAATTTATTTTCAGTCCAATCTCACTCAGTTTGTTCATTCTATTCTCCGAGCCAGCTGTGCTTCGAGACCAGATTGGTGTTCGACAACATTTTGCGACCTGATGGATTTTACTGGGTAGCAAATTTTCAGTTTTGTTTTGTTCCTGGGTTAAAATTTTAATATCTCATTTCTTTGTAAATAAACAAAGTAAAAAAATCAAGGCTAAAATTTTCTTTATTTGAATTTGCATAAAAGCATGATAGATTTCACTCATCATAAATGTGCACCCTGTAAATTAATTTACTGTTATACTTTTATGCTCATATTTCTGTAATAAAATTTGATTAGCGCGAGTGAATTTCCTATAAAAGCAATAGGTAACAAATAAACAGTATTAAATTTTAATTATTTATTTCGAAGCGGATATTGATACATGTTGTCACAAAGTTCGTAGCGAAGTGTCCTCTTACTTTTATGCTTATGGTGAAAACTGAATTTATATTGATCGTGCAGGGAGTATTTCATCTATGCTCACGAATATCCAGAAGCCAGTAAGTGGGAGAGTTGTACTCCTGATACTCTCGTACAGATATAATGATCCCATAGCGAGCTGTTGAGCAATTTTCCGTATTATGTACAACTGTACATATATCACAATACGCAACTCCTCCTGAGGGGTGGGGGTTCCCTCAAGTAGCACAAGTAGCAATGCATTTAGACAACTTTATCATTGTCGTACATTGAACATTGTGCAATCTGGATATTAGTAATAACATGGAAAAAAGGAATGCCTATTTTTTTAGGATATTGTTTCCGTAGCTCCTATGCTCGGGTACGCGAAAGTATAGTTTAAAAAATGCAATTGATGCGTAGAAAAACATTTATTTGACGTTCATACCAATCTAGCAACGCAAAAACATCATTCATTTATAAAATACATCTTGTGGTAAAGAGAAAAAAGAAACGGGCAATGAGACTTACATTGGAGTAACAACAGATTATTCCTCATTTCGAAAATACACAAGCAAAGTAAATAAATATGGGCAAAAAATGATAAGTAACGAAGTTGGAAAATTAAAGCGTTGCCGCGCATTTTGCACCGCCAAGTCATGTAAGATATATTCATGACTTCCAAGTCATATATATTCATGTTAATTCCGAGTTCAAGGTTAGTTTGTTTTTCAGTATACGCAACGATTCTAGAACTTTTAGATCTACGGAGTTATTGGTCGAGTCTATGATTGAAAAGTGATCAAATTTAAAAGGATGGTTCAAATTTTCACAGTGTGCTCAAAGATTTGCATAAGGAAATTTTGGCGACAGCATGTTTGTTTTTTGGCTAATACCTACGCGCTCCGAAGCGTATAGACAGTATTCAACAGAGTGGGCTATCATAAGTTTCCATGTATGGAAAATACATCACGCTTTTTTTTTGCGCTTAGGATACTATAGAAGATGGGTTTGACGGAAGATCTACGAATAAAATCAAAATTCTAGACCTAAATTCACGTACAGATACGCAAAGGTAAAGAACGAGACATGTGAGAATCATCTCAAGGAACGTCTGACCTGACGAGCATGAGTTCAACTGTACCACGCGTGTTCAGCAACCGTGGGTACCACGCATCTATTTGTTTTCGAAACACTGGTGATCTTATGAAGCTCAGTATATAAACAAAAACGATTGTTTAACATGAAATGTATAATTTTCTCGTGTGTGGATAGATATGACGCATCCTGAAGTCTTCGTCTTCGAGCAGTTATTGTAAAAAAAAAAACTATATGAGTCACCGTAACTTTTCCCATAGTTTATGCAGGGTCTCCGTAACATGAATTTCAACAATTTTACCTAAACAATTTGCCAACTCTGCACGAGATAAAAATATTCTCTGAGTCGAACAGGGTGAAACTTTAATAAGCTTCTGAATTGATGCAAACTGTGAGACCAAAGTTTTGGAATCCAGAATATTGTCTGAACACAGTACTTCCTCACAGCAAAGGAACTTCGATCTTCTGTGTATGTTCGTTAGCTTTAATGTACAGCACCTGGACATATGCATTTGCACAACTCTATTTTTTATCAACTATTTCTATCAACTCTATTTTGTAAATTTCGAGCTCTGGTTTGGGGTAAATCGTTCAGGTATTTCACAGAACTTATTGTACTGGAATATGTAAACAATATATAACTTATTGACAACTAGAAGATTAATTAATTAATTTATTTATTCACAGTTTGATTATCTTGGTTAAAAACTTTTTACAAAACTTTCAGAGGCTTCCAGAAGTACATGTAGTGTAAATAAAGTAGGATCTGCACTATCATTACCTCTGCAGATTTTATGAAGGTCTCGGTAAATACAATGCCGAAGCTCAGAAAAATTCCCGATAACAAATAGTTGGAATTCAAAATGAAGGATGAACTCATTGGTGGATTGCTGAACGTGTTATGGTTCCGTACCCAACTGTTGGGGCAATAGTTAATAAGCCTCCAGTGACTGAGGTGGTCTCCATTCTGCTGAGAACTGGAACTCCTCGCGAGATCACGCACCACTCTGGACGCTGTGTGCAACGTAAGTGGACGAATTAACCATGACAACCTGTAGGCTACATACATACAGAAAGAACTGGAGTTACGAGGAGTTCACGTCAGTCAAAAAACTATTTTCGACTTACGAACTACTCTTCGTAGGACTTATTCCTTTGCTCTACGCAGAACTACTCTTTTCTCTTCAAAACATGTGATGAACTGTTTAAAGTTTGCCGCAGACAATCTTGACAAAGGAATTGAGTTTTAGAACCGGGTTGTATGGTCTGATGAAAGAAAAATTTAACTTTTCGGCTGAAAGGCCGCTCGTTATGTTTGAATGAAACCAGGACTGGAAATGGTTCCAAGAACACCAGCCATCCTTATCGTCAAGCATGGAGGAGGCAGAATCATTGTGTGGGGCTGTTTAACTGTCTATAGTGTTGGGGACCTCAAAATTATGGACGGAACAATAAATAGTCCCATGTACAAGCAGGTACTAAAGCAGAAGCTGCTAGCGCGCGCAAGAAAATTTTACGGGCTGTTCAAGGGGATCTTTCAACAAGACAATGAACTCAAACATACGGCGAAATTAACAAAAGACTGGTTCACGAATAAAAAAATGGATGTCTTTCCGTAGCCTAGCCGATCGCCTGACTTCAATCCCACTGAAAATTTGTGGCTAATATTCAAAACTGCCGTGCACACGTGGTGTCCATAGGACCTTGCTGATTTGAGGATCATCTGTACGAAAGAATAGAACAAGATATCACAGACGGAGTGTCAAAAGTTAAAGCTATAATAAGCGTCTGCGTACTAGTATTAAAAATAAAGGTCAAGCCACTAAATAATCAAGACTTATTTGTAGTTTTGGCCAAATAGTTTTGTATTATACATTTTTTTGCTTAGTTGTTTTTCTGGTTGCCAATATATTTTATTCCGTTCGATTTTAATGTCGTGGTAAATTTATGTTCTTTGAACTAACTTTACTCTTTACCCCTAACCAGAGCTCGAAATTTTCCAAGTTTATCAAACATAAAATCGTGCAAATAACTACTTATGTATAGCCACTGTATCCTAGATGCCGACATCGATCCACCATGCAGACTTCAGGGACAAGTGCGTTCCATAAACTTCAGTAGCTTGGGTCATTCAGTATTGTGGCAGCATTTTTCAGTTATTTAAAATGATTTTTAAATGCGTATTAAAATCAAAGCAGGACGTGTATTACACGTCCTGCTTTGATTCATTTATAAAATACAAGCGTTCATCAGTGTTAAGAAACCTGTTTTCTGAAGCCTGTCACAGTCTTAAACCAACATTACTAGACCTGGGTGAGTGCACCGGTTTTTATTAACGACCATTGTTCTCAAGGAGCTTCTCAGCCTTCAGAGCATGCACGGGCGCCGCTACAAAAGGCTATAGAGTTGCTACTACTTGGCGTCCATCCAAATGTGCCTGTACAACGAAAGCTTTTTAGCAAGCCAGTCAAGTGCAGAGGCTGCAACATCTGCTGTTTCCAGCGAATCAAGCAAGATGAAGCAGCGGAGGAAAAAGTCTCTATTTACGAAAAAATCACTGAATCGGACTGGATTTGGAGGGTACATAAAAATAATTTGAGTATAAGAAAAAAAATTTGGTGTTATCTTTTACCTGAATCAGATTTCATACTTCTGTTAGCAAACGAGATGTTCGTTTTTTAGCGGTTCAGGAGCATAATTTAGAAAAGTTGTGGTTTCTCCACGAGAATGTCTTATCTAGTTATGCCTGTAAAAGAATGCAACTAAACTTTTGCAGTTAGAGATTTAAATCAACATTATCTGAATATGCAGAATGTACCACAGAATCTTTGCAAATACTTAACACTGCTCTAGTTTGCCTAAAAATGGTAAGCAATAGAAACGCACTCGTAGGCTTTCGAAAAATAATTTTTCATACATTTAATCTTAATTTCTTGAAGCCAACCGGGGTGTGCTGTGAATTTAGAACATCATGTTAAAGACCGACAGAAAATCACACTGTAAAATCCCACGAAAATCCCATTGAGCATGACTGAATGCGCCTTGAATTGCCGGTGACCGCAAGTCCAGTGGTGGTGCCCGACTCTTGTTGAGAGCGGGAAGTCGTCCTACTTGCATGAAATGCAAAGACAGTTGGGGGGGTTTTCTTCTCTTTTCGTCATCAGCCTGTTCCCAGGAGTCACTTTCCGGATAGAATTAGATTGACATCACGTTTATGTACCTCCTCCTTTTAAAATTGTCACTGATATGTGTTGGTCTGACAGTTCCTCCGGTCCAACAGTGGGCTCGCATTCGCCCGCCCTCAGGGTGATGCGCTGAAGGGGATGGTCCTTCAGGGTATCTAGAGGACTTGGCGATCCTCAGGGGACAAAAGGATTCTCAAGCTATTTCTATACATTCAAATGTATAAAAATTGTATTAGGTGGAGTGTAAATGAGCATGAATCTGGAAATAAAATTTAAGCTGAAACTGAATCCCACTGTTAGTGGCGAATAAAATGATTCAACGGTGGTTGAAACCTTTATATGTGTTATAATGTTATTTTCTTACAGTGGCATGTCGTGTGGAGATTATTTAAATCTGAACAATAATTATAATTTTACTTTTTTGAGTACCGTTATTTTAATATAAACAATTTTAACTTTTTGCTCATTCGTTCCTTAAATGTAGATAATAATTGAAGTTCCAAAAAATTCAGCTCATTCACATAATTGAGGTGATTAGATTAGCTAATTTACTGGACTCCAGCATACAAGCATGTTCCATTAACTAGTATGCCACTTACGTCGTCTACTCTAGTCTCCAGATGAGGGTGCGACAATGGCAACTAGAGTAGCCTATAGAGCCTAAAGAAGGATGCGGGACCTAATAAATTTTCTATACCCTCAAACTGAAGGTGGTGGCTACAAATGCCTTCAGAACACAAAGAGTTAAACTTGCGTCCCCTTTGTTGCGCGTAATCTCTAAACTCTCACGTAGATCAGGAGCTCCCATTCACAAGGCTACCACATCACCTACATTCTCTACTAATGTCCGTTCACTGTAAAATTGAACATTTTACAAAATATTTGCTTGTCCTAAATTCATGGCTTGTATGGCACGACGAGACAGAGCGATGGCGTTAGACCTCATCCGCAAAATTATGGATCTCTTGGCCGAAGTTTGTCGACAGTGGTCGATCGACACCATTTTCTGCGGCTGTCCCGGATATTTTTTCCCTCAGTAGGACATCTCTCTCTACTGATGTTGTTTTCGTAGCATCCTGTTGCGGCTAAACTGTTTGCTGAGAAAACGTCGGGCTCTAGCGGGCATGCGAACGGTTCGGGTGAGTTACCGTCGCTGGTCAACACACCCTGATTAAATTTCGAAATTTTGAAAAATTGATCTGAAGAGTAAATTCGACTTACCCACTGTAAAATATCTCATGTTAGCAGGTTTTGAATTGCAACTCTTTGATGTGTAGTGATTTCTTCATGTTAATTGAGCTATTCAGAGCATAATTCTATCTTTAACTAACTTATGACCTTCACTTGCATCTATATGTCCATTCAATCGTGCACACCTCATTAGTCTAGGTTAATCAAGTTTTATATGTCTTTTTTGGGTTTTTAATGAGAATGCAATCAAAGTTACCGTAGTTTGCTAACATTTGCACTGATGCATTTGTATTTTTCACTTTGGTAAACTATATAATATTGAAATGGAATGAATTACAGCTTATAAAAAATAGTTTTTCGTAATAGCGTACATAAATGAATTTGTAGCTTTGAGGACTATATTTTGTGCAAGAAAATTCTCATTTTTACTTAGAAAAAGTAATTACTCGCTAATTCAAAAAAATTTAATTATTCTTTAACAATATCCATAAGGCAATCAAGATTGAGCAAAGCTTATACATACTGTAGATATACTAAAATTTAATAAGCGTGTCTGAGTTATGATGCACGGCTCGTAACATCTGGTAATTTTAGCTTGTTTAAACTTCTTATTTGTGTAAAGTTGTGTCAACATTCATACATAGAAATGATCCTCGTACTAAACTCTGAAAAATGACTTGGCATGGTAGGATGAAAAATTAAATTAAAGTAAATGAATCCTCAATTGCCTCATTGAAATCTACGGTGTTCACTACTAATATTCAAGTTACTCCTTGTGCCGTTCACAGGTTTCATAATTTAGTGTACATACCTAGATAACAGTTGCTTCGATACAGCGTCATATAGTCACTGTATTCTTACGCAGGCGGTCCAGGTTTTCTTAGTTTGCTTTTCAAGGTTAATTTAAGGCTTTGAGCAGCAGGCTCAGCTGATGATGATTCGAAAGAGAAGTATGTAAACAGCACTGGTACTGGTTAACGCTTTTGAAATTACCATTCATCTTATATGCTTTGTGTGTGTTTTTGGAGTACCTAGTTAGCTGCTCAACTACTCATTATTTTGAAAAATTGAAGGCGCATGGTGAAAAATTAACTTGGTGGTGAATAAACTATTACAGCAAACAGTCTACGGTGTGGGAAAATATTATCTAATTTGCTCTTTGTACAGCTTGTGTATTATCCACTTCTTATTTTTACCAAATTGACGCTCAGAGCTTTAAATCAGATTTCAATCAGACACAAAGTTTAATGCTTCATCACATTGTTGATATGCAGTACGAAAAGCTTTCTTTATAATGCGTTCGAAGCAATAAGAAGGTTTTGCCAGGCGGATTGTTTGGAAGATAGTTTTAGATCTCAAACAAGCCCTCGTTAGTTTGCTGACAGCGTTAGCTCGCTGTAAAGAAGTTGAATAAAAGCCCTCAGGTGAGCAGCTTCTATGCATCTCATCTCATCAACTTTCTCAGTTCATTCATAGATTAAATTGTTGAACCTAATTTTATTATCTTACGATAAATATACAGGCAGTAAAGATATTCAACTTGTCATGATTCAAAATTTCTACCAAAAAATTTGTTACTATCATATAACCCAATGATTTTCACCGCTTGTAAGTATCAACCCCTAGTGTACGTGAAGCCTTCAAAGAATTGCATGGAATTAAGATAGCTTCCGTGAAGAATATCGTTTCTAGCAATAGATACACTATGGGTTATTTATTATGCTAGTCGGACATGCGTATTACGTAGATAAGTTTCGTCGTCCTTCCCAATATTTTGAGATTCACAATTTTTCTGTTCCAGGCTCAGTGCTTGCGTCTGTATTTATGTATGATTTTTCCCGCATTGGCTCTTGAAATTGATGTAGAAAATAACTTAACCTAATTGATCAAAGTACAGTAGAAGCTGAAAACCTTTCGAGCTATCTAAAATCCTGGTGCAATCACATCGGTCACATTGGGTAAATTTCAGCGTCTCAAACTCGAGATCAATTATTTTCATAACAATCTTTTACAATGCTGCTATGAAAAAGTTTCCGATACTGCCACAGAGGTGCGCACGATATGTGTACCTAACTTACTGTGCAAACGGCGATGGGACAATTTGTGGACCAAACGTGCAAGCGTCGCGGAAAAACCAGGACGCCACAGCAGTGAGTATCCGTACTTTCTTCTTCAAGCTGAAGTAGCTGGTGCTGCTACAGCGGCGTGTGCAAGCTCTGTGCGTCAATGTTAATTATTTTTTATTAGTTTCGGCTCGCTGTCGAGACGGGCCAACGCACATCAGACCTGCCAATCACGCGTCGCCGCGTCCAAGTTTGAACTCGATTACTGCGAAAGTTCTTAACAAGAGGTCGGCCTCTCCGGCTGCGCCATTGCGGCGCTCGACTGCAAAAGCCAATTTTGCCGTCGCCCAGGAAAAAATAAGGCAATTTTTGACGTAGTCGAGCTGCTTATCAAGTTGAATGAAAGCTGCAGATACATGAGGCTTATTTTTCCCTAGGTAAGATTTCAAATTGCTCTCCTGAAGCCGATTGAAGTCCAAAATATAAGGCATGTCTTAGAGTTTTAAACAGAAACTAAATTGCTGCTTCGTAGGCCAGGACTGACATTTGGCGTGACCAAAACTATAAAATATTCGTCAATTCCGAATAGACGGACGATTTCAAAATATTACCTAATTCGTCAAGTTTGGTATCCGCATTCGAAATATGTTTTCTATGCATTTTGGGTGCATTTCTGCACATTGTTTGAGTGGTATTTTTAGCTAGATGAAACTTTCACCTCCTCTTGAGTTGCTAAATTTTTACTGCACAGTTTTAAGCCCCTTGTATCTATTGTGAGCAGTTTGACAATATTTTTAGTGTGCGTACGTTGCGAACAGCGTTTAAACAACATCTATAGCACTGGTAAGAAAAAGATTTCATAGTTTTCAATCGAATAAATGTTGTTCAAGTTATCACAAGGTAACATTGCTTTCATAACTTTTACTCGTAGGTCACGTGCTGTTACTCAATTCAGTCCTACTGGTACGATTATCTTACGCACTTCCTGAGATATTTCGCTGAGCTTATGGTGAAGCTAGGGACTGAATCATTCAGAGCTTTCGCAGTTGTTATTAGAACTAGCACAAGGGACTGCGTTTCTCATGACATGTAATGTAAGAAAATGTATGTTGCATTTGTATTGTACTCTGTGAGCTCACATGCACTATCAAAAGGACTTCTGTCTCGTAGTCTGAATTTCCCCTAATAATCAAAAGTTCACGCCATTTAATTGTAAATTTCCTAAACATTTTTCTGTTTCAGCATCAGTGACCATGAAATTCTTTCTGCACTCACGGTCTTACCAAAATTACTTTTTCTTCGGCTGCCCAGGTTTCGTGGCATTCAAGGATACTACCGTTAAACCGAGTGCGTTTTGGTAAAAAAGAGACGAGCTATCCGCTTGAACATCAGGTAAAATGAGCCATACCTAGTTAGGTGAGTTTAATTTCGCTGGCACCACAAGCCTGATGCATTACTGATGCGCGCCAGGCGTGAAGATGAAGTCGTCGATTAGGAAGAAGAAAGTCGTCGCCAACTGGAGGTCGCTGGCAGGTTGTTTATTCACGGCCTATTTGACTGCCACTTAGAAAGGAAAACGAGATTGTATCTGTTTCTAACACTTTTAAGAGACAGACTTATCTATTGGAAGTTGGCCGAGTTCAGCGTGAATTAAAAGTTTTAAATTGCTTTGAAATTTTCAATATTCATACCGGCTCTGCAATAACTTTGAACCAGAAGTAATTTCTTAACTTTAATTCATTATCTATTTGAAGATTGATATAGTCTTGCTGCTGAATTCTCTTGTGTTAGTTTAACCTAAAAGAAATAATCAACAAGGAAAATGTTGATCATGGAAAATTTAGTGCCGATAGATCTATTTCCTTTTGTTATCCGATCTAATATTTATGCTAGTTATTGCTTCTATTTATCACATACCAACTGAAAAATGATTTTATAAAAAAAGTTGAGAAACATTCACTTGTAAGCTTGAATAATAGGGAACCGAACCACATAAAGTATAGATTATAATATTCGATTATGAGTTAGAGTTCTTATAATATGAACGATAATATCGCTATTTTAATTGCATTCGATATTGTTATTGAAATTCCTAGGTTAAAAATACGATTCAACAGTCCGTACAGAGCTTGGGCTAATACCTTGTTTGTTAGGGAGGTGAAGGTACGTGTACAATTAAACTTGAACCTTGTTGAACTTTGAAAACGTTCTCCATAAATTGCATGCAAATTATATATGGCTGAAATGCATCCGCCAACTGCAAGTGTCACGGCTTAATAGCTCCTGTCATTTCAGTGTTCGCACTATCTCGTTCTTCATTATTCTCGTGAATGTTTTATTCAGTAGGCCGTTGGGACGCAATTCGTGTTTATGACTTGCAATTATACGCAAGCTCTAGTTCATGGCAGACAATTGTTTCACTCCTTCAGCAGCTAACTCGAAATAACTGGCGTGCTTTGAATCAAGACAGCAGGCGATTTGCCCTCACGAGTTAATAACCTCACAAAAGTGGCATGTTCAGCGCAGCTCGCTTCAATTTTCGCTCACCTTGTTTTCGAAATGTTTTATTTGCGTGAGGTGGAAATAGTTCGAGAGAATTTAGCATCTCGACGTTACCCTCGAGTGCAAGAGGTATTCACCTGTATTAAGGCGCACAATTAAGACGTTACCTGTATTAAGGCGCACATGCTTTTCTTTCTTGAAACACAGAGAGATTTACATGTCCGATTTATGTTCCACTTATTTTCCTGCGCCGTTGTAAGGCCATAGATTCACGGTTAGTTGCGTATAGCTGTCAAAATGTTAAATGTCTCAGGTGTTCCACCTCACAGCCTGTCAGACATTCGTGCCAAAATCAACAATAGAGCCAGAGACCTGAATTCAATCAAGGCTACCAACAATGCCGTCTTTAATTGAGCACCAGAGCTTGATTTAGGGGCTTCAAATGCACACAAACGATCGCCTAAACTGACAGAATTCCAGTAGTCGAGAGCGCACTCAGCTACGGCCGTGAATAGGACAAATAATCCACGATGGGTAAGCGATCGTCGAGGAAGTCACTTCCTATGAAAATTTTGGGCAGGAGAAGTGAGTGTTACTATAAAACATGATTTTTCTAGAAAGAGTCAGCCGTCCATTGCATTGGATTAAATATTTCACTGTTTTATATCGAGTGGGACATTAGTTGAAACTGTGAGTCAAACCTTTTGAAATTGAAAAAATATTTTGTGAGTATGTATTTTAGCGAGAAGAGAAAAGACGTTAAAGATAAGATGAAACACTTCTTCATAGGATAAGAAATTTGTCTGTCATACATTAATGACATTACCGTGTCGAATTACGATTTCGCATTCAAAGTACGATCACATTAAAAATTTTGGAATAAGTACGGATCCGCTCTTTCACATCTGAATTGAAAAGGCTTGTCAATCCAACACATGAACCTCCCTAACTGTTCAGCTTGATTGAAAATTAAAATCTTTTTGACTTTGAAGAGAAAACCATCCCTCAGGAGTTACAGGAATAGATACACACACGTCTGAAATAACTGCTTGTTTGTTTGAACTGCAAAGCGTCAGGTTTTCCTTCACAATTCAATGGTATGGACAGTAAAAGAATCGTACACTTGCACGTTCTCGTATGACAAAGCTATGCTCAAAGTTGTATGACCGAAAAAAATCAGAATCGCGCTCACTAAGTGAAGACCGCAGTTGTGGAAGGCACTTGCGCCCCCAGTCAGTACGTGCCTCCGTAGGTGATCAATCTGGCCTTTGTGTCTCGGAGTTACATTGAAAACCATACATCTTTGTGAGTTCGAGAGCTAAATTAATCTGCATTTCTAAGCCTAGACTCATTTACCATGATTGATAGACGTCTCGTATGGTTTTTACATGCACTGAAGGGGTGCTGGATGATTTGTAGCCGTGCCTCAATAGTGAACGGATTTTCTGCTTCAAAATTATAGTGATCTTGACTGATGCATCTAACTTAAACTTCAATAAAAGAGCAACTAAACTTCTGTTGGTCGTTAATATGTATGTATATTCATTGGTCCAGGGTATAACATGTTTAAACGTGAATAATATATTAAGTAATCTGGAAAATAAAAAAATCGGTTCGTTCAGGGGATTTTCAGAAAGTAGCTACTAAGTGAGATAAATGATTTCAGTGTGTTATTACAGCAAAATGCTCTATGTCTGGGCTGATGCTCTATGTCTGCACAAAAGCTATAAGCTCATACAGTGTCTGAAGTTTCCATATATATTTGAGTACACAAATACATCTGTTTGAAATAGTCATAAGCCAAAAAGAGAGACGCTCTCCCCGGCTGCAGAAGTCGAACCAGTGGTGCTTGTCACACTCAATTCAATGTTTTCAACAGTACATTAGAAATTGAGGAAAAGAACATAAGTACTGTGATATAAGATCTGAATTTGATGTCGTAAGTTAGCCTATAAATGTACAGCGTAAAATTTTTGGAACACTCTAAGAATTTGCTAATATTATGGAATGAAAAAATGGATGAATTTAATAACAATATTCAATTTACAGGCGATAGGTGTTTCGTTGATTATAATCGTACAGTGCTTCTACATTTTTGAACTGGAATAACTTGAAAACATCTTAAATGAAATGGAGCTACTTTTTTTTCTTCTAATTTATGAATTTGATACTTCTCTTCTGCTCACCGTTCTGTTTATTGGATAGTCTTTATTCCAGCAACGGTCAATGTTTAAGTTCCAAAAATTATTTTTTACACAGATAACTCACAAACAATTAGTTTCATAAATGTTAAAAATTGTATTCATAATAAATTTTGTGCATTACCAGGCTAAAAAGTGTCCTAATACCCTTGCCGGTACGTACATTTGCAAAGTACGAAATTAAAAGGTTATTTTCTGCAGACATTTTAGTGACTCGAACACAGGAGTATACCCCATTTACTCGCATGTGGTCGTAACGAAACACAAATATAACTATATCCGAATTCTTGGGACGATTTCAATCAATTCGAACAGAGCGGACAAATTGTTTCGCTCGAGTGAAGAAAGATTCACCTTTTTTGATCAAGAGTGTTGTTGATTTTATTTCCTAGCGAAACTTGCCTTCGTAAAATATCTGGCCATAAATATTTACGTTCACTTGTTTTTTAGAACTGCAAAATTGTGAAAGTCTGCAAAACGCGAGTGTCAAAATCTTCGAGAGTCATTTCGATTTTCTTCTAGCAATTTGAAATCATTTCGATTTTACGTCTAGCAATTCGAAATGTCAAAAGAATTTGCTATTGCTCGTTTTTGGACATTTCAGGCAAGGAGTTCTCGTCTTGACGTGAACTCTGTGCGTCTCTGGCTTGAAGCATGGAGCTGTTTACTCCGTTTGTGTGGGACGTTGAGGGCTGGAAGACGCGGCGAGGGGCGGGGGACCTTAGACTGATGAGTCTGTTTGTTGTCTGCAGGTGGCAAAGACTCAAATACTCAGTCCGCCTGCTCGATAAATTGACTCGGGAAATGAAATCCGCTTATTGTTGTAGTCAAGGCTAAATTTTGCTGCTAACCTTCAGTTATAAATAAGGAATATTTTGACATCGTGATATTTATTGAGAGCATTTTTTTTCATGAATTGGTCAATTGAGTATAATGTTATCCATGTTCTACATCATGCAATCCTCAGTCAAAATTTAAAGTTCAATAGTTGAGCTTTCTGTTAAAGATTTAAATCGTGTTAAGTCTCGTCAATCAAATCTGTCCGTCATCAATTGAAGACATGTAGTTGAAAATCATAAAATACGTATAGAACAGTTATTACTTATTAGTGTTTCACATGTAGCTCCGAAATGTTTTTCTTGTCAAATTTGAAATTAAAAGAGTTCGCTAATGAATGTACTTAAAAAAGTGAATGCTAAAGAGTGGAGGCTATTTGATAATCACTTTATGTGAAGTGTCAGGTCTTCACTCTGAACACTCTGGAAGCCAATATCAATACACAGGCCAAACCTACTTACCTTAATTCAGCTTGAGGCACTAAGATCTCATCTATCAAATTTGTGTAACTTCAAGTGGAAACTTGGGCGTTGGAAAGTTTTGATTTATTTACACTAATTTTGGGTTTGAGGTTCTAATGAATTAAAGTTAAGGTGAGCGTCAAATTCTATGAAGAATGTACGAATGGAACCCAGCGTGGTGCATCGGAGGCCATCCATCTTTTAGTGTTGTTAACATTGCTAGGATAGAGCTGCTGGGAATCATCACTGGAAAATCGCTGCTGGGAGGATATCTCCTGATGCGTTTAACAACCGAAGGTTTTAAATTCTAAAACCTTAATTGTTGTGACGGCAAGAAAGAATGCAATTCCCATTACATTTCCTCGCATTGTTCGCTACAGAGGCGAACTGGCCGGACCTCACTGATGCTCCCGCCGCAAAAGAGGGACGAGATCATCTCCGGAGCACCGCTGCCCCCAGGATAACCTTCTAACGGCGCGCAATAATAGAAGCTAGCAGCGTTAGAGACCTTGACTTTCATTGCTTTCACCCTCGTCCTCAGAATGTAGTTGAGAGAAGTTTCATTCTGAACTTTATCGTAAGATGATAAGTGTGTTATGGTACTTGGATAAAACGTTTCTAAAACGAACTCACATTATCGTCCTTTCAGCCGTGCAGTATAACTAACAGTATAACTAAATATGTTGTTTTTGCTTCCAACTCTCGAATGAAGTCTGGTTGGCTGAATATAGTTTTCTCATGGTGTTGTTGTAATTGAACTTATTTTTTCCTATTTCTGAACTAGAAACATCTTTCGATGAAGTTCGTTTCATTTTAATGAATTCCATTTTTCAATGCTTTCATTAATATTAAACATCAAATCGAGTTCAAAGAATTCAATCGTGGTATAGTGATCAAGACTACTTTCTTCAAAAAGGGTCGCTCCTCCCTCATTACTCTACGGATACCTATATGGGTGTCATTAGAATCCAAAGATTCCTGTTTGTGTATCTGGATTATCTACGTGGATATTAATTAGCCTCGATAAATTACTGGGAAATCTCTTTCATGTTTGAAAATTATTTTCTAATTGCTCCAAGTCATTGCGTGTTAAACCGCTTATTTAGCTCGTAATCATTTTCCAAAAACTACACATGTCTAACTATAAAAAATAACGTTACAATGCGTCCTACGTCATCATCAGGTGGAAAAAGTATAACATTTTTTTATCACATTCGCGAAATGCCAAACAGAAATTTCAAACCACACAGACAACAATTGCTAATAACAATGTTTATGTGTACGTACACTCCTAAGAGAAAAATGTTTTTCAGCTAATCGCGGTGCTAAACTACATATCTATCACACTAGAGGTTAACGTCAAATGAAGGACTTGGACGAATGTTAGCGTAGGTTACGTTGTGTTTTTATTAAATCATTTGAAACCTTAGAAATCAACAATTTACTCGTTATGAGCAAGCCGAGAACAATGAAGACAGAGGGCTGATATTATTCAATGTGTTACTTCTCACCATCTTTGTACGCAACTTAAGCGTTAGAGTACAGATCGTCATTCGAGAGCTCACAACTATCGTGAATTCGAAGATGATAGTAGATTGAATCGTAATTTGTGCATTTAACTATTGCTTGGAGGTCATTTTAGTCACGTCAATGTAACAGTTACCGTGGAACTCACATTCGCTCCTCGCACTCAAACTGTAACACCACTTGGCCTTCTCTACTGTCCACCGCTGACCTGGAAATTTTTTTTCCTCAGAAAGTAACCGATTAGACGATTGTTATAATATATTCATTATGAAATATTATCAATAGTTTGACTAAGAATTGTATTCGATATTTAAATATACGTTGATCTACCTTGTAATAAAAGTGCAATTAATCGTTACAAGATATATTTATATTATAGAAATTGTGGGCAGTGCTATTATTATTCTTGAAAGTTCTAGTCTTCCAATAACTGCAATACCCTCGCATTCACCATACAGTAGTTGTTAGCCCTTTCGTGACAATGATCATTATTCTAAAACTACATTTTTATACAAGGCTGATAAAGAGAACATAGCCAAATAAGGAAGCTCTGCACATTCACAAACGTATGCGGGCTCTTCATCAGTAAAGCGTTGATGAATACAATCTCAAATTATTCAGTCGAAGTACGACATGAATTGTAGCTACGCATGTCCGTCTCCTTTATTTGATCTCGATCCCTTGCATAATGAACGAGCAGGTTTGTAGCGGAACTAACTAAAAATTATTATTGTCATAGTCAATGAGCATATATTTACGTATACACTATTTTAAATAATATCGTCTGTATCTGGCTTATATTTTATTTTGATATTTCACGATTGTCACGAATTTTTGTACATGTTGTCTAAGCAAGATGATGATATAGGAGGAATTGAAACATTACTGCCTCTCAATTTTTGTGGTTTTTGTTAAAAAGATTCCGCTCCATCGTAAAATTCATCCTATTGATCCCCTCAATAGCTCGCTATTGCTCGAAGTGTAACAGATTTCAAAATGTTGGGCGCGTGTCATGGAATTTACCGTCCCCGCTCTCCGATGCAGTGAAGAGGGTTGTCTTTTAGCTTACTTTGGGGACTCAGCGACCCTCGACAGATACGTAGGATTCCCGAGCCATTTGATAACTTTTATTGCATGTAAAGTTTACCATTTGAACTGGAAATGAATTTTCAGTTCACTAAAGTAAAATTGAATCTCATTGTTAGAATCGCATCAAAAATAACTACGGTGGTTAAACCTTAAATGTGATAACAATTGTGACAAAAAGTAATCGCAATTGTAATATTTTCAGAGGGAATTGTATGGGAATAAACTATGTTAAATCATGTTTAATGAAACTGGATTTGCTATGGAAAGAAAAGTAAAACTCCTGCTGCTTCGAGGCATAGTTTACAAACAATAGTTTTTTCAGTGACATACTGTAGAATGCATGCCATAAAAGTTCCACTTTATAGTAATAACCCAGTGTTGCTTGGTTGATTACTTTGTGCATCTGTCCGTCTCTCTGTCACGGCCTTGAGGATTTAGATTGGAAAAAATTACCCGGCTTGTATTCCCCAATCAGCGAGACTGTCAGATAAGGCAGTCGGTATCAGTGGCACTGAAAATAACATCATCTCATGTCACAGTTCTTTTAGATAAGAGGACATCTTAAGAAATTAACATCAATTGTCCCGTCATTTTGACGGGTGCGTCTACTTGTAATTTATTCAAGAGTAGACTGACTTTAACAACTATGGAAGAGTGGGAAGGTATCATCTAAGCATCAGCTGCGCCAACATGTTTACGTACACATACTTTGAAAGGAAGTTGTCAGGTATTTTGTCGGAGAAACTTGAAACTCATCTTATCCCACTATCCTATGGCCCAGTGCTGTTTGCTTGGTTGGTCCTTCCGTCCGTCCACTCGTCTGTCTGTCCATCTGTCTTAAACTAATAGCGAGACTGTCAGCTAAGCCAGTTCGTATCAGTAATACTGAAGAATAACGTGGTTTCATGTCAGAGTCACCGTAAATAAGGGGACATCTTAAGAATTTGAAATAATTTGTCCGCCTTTGTGGCGAGGCGCGTCCAATAGTCAGTCCCACTATATAGAGTGGGCCACATTTTTTTTTAAATACGTATAACTCCGTAACTAACAACCGTAGAAACTTCTATGTGGTTTCATTTTCATCACCATTTAATTCAATGCACTTTCATTAAGTTAAATCATTATGTATTTATATGAATAGCTCACGAATGGATAAACGATAAGTGAGAGTCGTTTTTCGCTCTGTGGGAGATCAATTCTTAAGACACAATCTATGTTTTAATTAATAAAAGTGATAAATGTGTAGCATAAAAAAAAATGAATATAGTAGACTTTTGAGCGCCTTCGTTAAAAAACTAATTTTCATCGTAATCCGAGCCATGTAGCTCCATATCACAAAAATATTCGTGTGATGAACGCTCTAACGGAAGTTTTTAGAACTCGCGTCGTAGCAGTTGGGTATGCGGAAGGATGGCCATCTCGAAGTCCCAATCTGACTCAGTGCAATTTTTTGGGGCTCATCTCAAAAACAATCTTCATAACACGCCTCCACAAACATATGAAGAATTGCGTTATCGCATCATTCAAAATGTTAATGAACTTAGAAACTATCCAAAAACTATTAGAAAATTAATGCTAGGAATGAGTCCAATGTCTGACGTGCCTCGAAAACAACGGCGGTTATTGGTTATTATGGAAAAAATGTGTTCTTGTGTTTAAGTAAAAAGTAAAAAATTTGATTTACAGAAATCTATCATCTTCATTTCTCCTTTTTATACTACACCTTTACTATATTAATTAAAAGCATAAATTGTGTTCTAAAAATAGCCCTCGCGCAATGGTATAAATATAACTCTCACATATCGTTCATTTGATCGTGAACTATACTTATTCTTGCAAAATGATTTAACCTGATGAAATTGCATTGAATGGCAGGGAAAATGAGACCATATAAAAGTTTCTACGTTCATTATTTGCGGAGTTATAAGTATTTGAAAAAAAGGAAACTTTTTAATGGTCCGCTATATATCATGATATCCTAGTGTTGCTGGCTTGATCCGTCTGTCTCTCTGTCACCCTCTTAGGACTTAGGTAGAAGAGAATTCACGGCCCCGTATTCCTAAACTAATAGCGACGCTGTTGGATGAGGCAGTCCGTTTTAGTGATGCTGAAAATAACATTATTTCATATAGTTTTTAATAACATTGTATCTTAAGAATTTAACAACATTTGTCCGTCCATTTTTGGCAGGATGCGTCTACTAGTAATTTTATGAATGTTTGGCTAAACGAAAACCTCACAACCCGTCTAAAAGCTGCACATAAAAGCTTTTGTTAAACTGCAAAAAGAACAAAAAGTCTGATTGGAGGTCGCTTAAGAATTCTATTGAACGGATCTCTGTTTTATTTAAAGATAAATGAACAACTGCCAACGCGTTGTTATATTTCTTTGTACTCGTATTTGACATTCGGTAGAAGATAAAAGAGATAAAGTAGGAATAATTGTTACTAGAACATGATGGAATTCATGCTTTTAGGACAATTAATTGTATTTTAAATGAAACCTACTCTGAGAAACAGTTGGATATTTACTGTAAGCGGAAATAACTTGAGAGACAAGAGGGAGGCCATATGGTAGGTAGTCTGATAAGTGAAATTCGGGACTCTGGAGAAGCGAGGGAAATGCCCGCTGTTGCTGATTGCAAGTATGCGAATGCGAAAATGGCTAGCAATCGTAGGTTTAAACGTAAATAAAAGCTGATGAAGGGTGCGAGTGCGAGCTGGAAAAGAAATCAGGCAAACCTATTGCTAGCAATTCTAATTTTAAACTCATTTATTATAGTAAATGAGTTTAAAATTAGAATTGGTTCATTCAAACAAACTTTACCATACATAAGTGGAGAGATGAGACAAAGGTAAGTTTATGGAAAGAGTGTGAAAAAATTATGTATTGGTGAGAATGACGAGCGTATTTAGTCGTTTTTTCTTTGCGCAAGTACGACGAGAAAAGCAACAGGAGTGTGGTATGACAACAGGAGTATGGTATGGCAACAAGGATATGGTATGGTAACAGGGATATGGTATGGTAACAGGAGTATGGTATGGTAACAGGGATATGGTATGGTAACAGGATTATGGTATGGTAACAGGGGTATGGTATGGTAACAGGGGTATGCTATAATTTTTTATGGGAAAGAAGTTTAGAGTTCAGAAAGACGGAAAAAATCGAAAACAGAAATTGGTGATTGTTTTCATATAAATACAAAGAATTGTAATACTGCTAGGATAAGAGCTGCAGCGTGATGCTATATTGGCATCCAGTGCTCCTCAGAGAGCGGCCATAGAATTAATTGAACAAAACCTGCATTCAAAGTCCAATGGCAAGCACGAGGACTAGGGGCTCTTCGAATCAAGTGTAGAGTGGGGTAGGAATACTCGCGACAAAATATCAAATAATGATGGAACTAAAAATTTTTGAAGCTCCTCAAATTGATGTTAGTAAGCAAAAATCTCGTATAAACTACTTTATTGGAATAATCACATGTCACGCGCTTTTTCATGAGTTCATACAAGCCTTCCCGCATTTATTATAAAATTATAGTATAACTTCTCATACATTACGTTTCAATTTGAACAAAACTTGACATGATTTGAACAGGAATGCAAATTTCATAACTCTTGCGTTGGTAATATGCCATCGAGAGTCTCTTTCAGGGAGCATCTGCCTTCACAGATGAAGCAGGGTAAATTTCTCGCATTAAGAAGCTTAGAGAAGCGCGAATTTTGCGTCATCACAGTTGGGAAGTGCCTCAGAACGGCTGCATCGTCCTTCATTTCTCAAAGCGCTTCCTGGATTGTGAATGCTTTGTTAGTCTAGTAAATTGAAGTCATGAAATATTGTGGAGAAAGCTGGCTTTTTTCAGAAGCTTTTCAGAGAATTCTGCGCGATGTTCCTTAGGATAGAAGCGCTAAAGAGCTGAGCTAGCGTTGATCGGCTACACCTTGAATGTAATCGCTTGTTGAGTAAATTTGTCTCGGTATTTTGAGAGAACCATTCCATGTCTCGTGCACGAGACTCCCGGCTTGTGAGGTGTCTGTAAACGAAGTTTCTACGGAGACGTACTTTGATAGAGAGATCTGTCTTCATGGTATGCTTTGAGAACATATTCTGATGGTATGTTCTGATGTCTCTAAATGATTATATGATTCGTGTTGTCCGTACACAAATTTCTTACGCTTGTACTTATGCAGTGGCATGATATTTTTTTGCATTAAATTGAAGCTAACAGGAAAAATATGATATTGTTCGAGTCGTAGGAAAAAAAATTAATCACTGATTCAAAGACGTATAGTAATGAATTTAATCAAGTAACATGGATCATAATAAACACGGCTGCTAAATATTTTTTAAATTAAGCAAAATTCGATCATTCATTAGTATGTGGGAGGACCATTAGTTTAAAATCTACGAAAAAACTACTGGTTTAAATATTCAGTAGTCAGTGATTCTAAAGCGTCTAATGCATTATGAGGTAAAATCTCAATGAGAAAAGTTGTTTTGAAATGTATTGAATAGAACGATTGTTTGATTCCCATTTCTTGCACAGGGTGTTCCAGAAGTAACTTACCCTTGCGTTGATGAGTAAATAGAATACCAAATTACAAGGCGTCTTATTAAAATGTGGTATTCAAATCAGAAGGGTCATTTACATCTGCGCCTTACAATTTGATATCTTGTTTACTCATCAATACATGGGTCAGTTACTTCTGGGACACCCTGTACTACATTTTGAAGTCTGTCTAGTGGAGTAGATACCTCAGTTGACCTCACGGCTTCCTCATTATCAGTGTTAAATTTTTTCTTGTGTTTCAAGTTAGGGAAAGATTTTCCGTAATGTTATTAACACACGTCGGAGGTAAATATTGTGCCTCGTGCAAGAAGTTTTGGCTTTGTAGCGAAAAACGTCGCCCCAAATCTAAAGTGTCACATTATCACTTCATTACGTAACACCTTCATAATTACCAGTGCAAAACAGCAACATTACATTCCAAATAAATTGCAACCACTTGAAAGTTACAATTATGCGAAAAATAATCACATTCTTCATAAAAAGCATTTTCTGCATTTTCTAGATGCAGTGTCCTGTACAAATATTTTCAGAGCGAAGTATTTGTATCGTTATATTTATTTCTTTATGACAAATGCACTACCCTGCCAAAAAGCTTGTCACTCCCTGGAGAAATGTGAGTGTAACGAAAACTATCAAGCTTTGTAGTATATGGGACCACTTTTTATACTACATACATCCAGCTTTCATTCCTATTAGGCGTAGATCCTACAAGACATTGAAAATAATCTAAACGAATATTTGTCCAAAGTACGAGCGAACCTTGAGACAGATCTTCCAGCGAAGGAGGAAGAGGTGCTGCTTTTGCTCACAGCCCCAGCTCCAGTTGGTCCTACAAATTGTAGATAGGGTTTGAGTCAGAGGACTTTGGAGACCATTTTATTACTGAAAATAGTCTATGACACCTGAACCAAACTCGCACTGCATAAGACCGATGGATGCTAGAGTTGTTCCACAGACGGGTATTCTTGGTCACGATGGGATGTTCAAAAAATCATGAGATTTCATTTTATTACTGCAGGAATGTGCCGAAACTAACCCCAACCATGTGAAGTACCTTCAGATCATTACGAAGGGCTTCAAAAAGTTTGTGGAAAAAGGATAGTACGAAGAAACTATTTCAGTAAAGATCATTATTTTTCAACACATGCTCTATCACTCAACACGTTTCTCTAAGCGTTTATGATAATATTCAAGTCAGTCTGTGTAGAACTGAGGGTCATGTGATGTGAACCATGTCAGAGCAGCTTTTTTTACGTCCTCCATTGATGAAAAATTAACCTTTTTCAAACATTTTATCAACTTCAGAAACAAAAAGAAATTAGATGATGTCAAATCAGGGCTGTAAAAGATGGGTGTCTGATAATTTCCCTTCGAAATTCACGTAGCACAGCTCTTGTTTGCAAGCACCACGAGCGGGTGCATTCTCGTGGTGGACGAGGACGCTTTGATGCAGCTTCCCAGGGTGTTTTTCTGCGATTTTCTTCGTAAGTTTTCTCAAAACGCATTAGTAATAAACAGATGCAATTGTCCTCTTGTGATCAAAGAAATCAATTAGCAAAATCTCCTCTGCATCCCATAAGACAGTGGCCATGACTTTTCCTCTTAAACGTACAGATTTTACCTTGACTGGTCCACTTCCACTCCGAAGCAGTCCCTGCTTCGATTGAGTTTGATCCTCGGAATCATACTGGTAGAGCCATGTTTCATCCGCTGTCAATTCTTTACAGAAAAGCTTCAGAGTCCTCATCCCACTTGTTTAAAATTTCAATGAAAGATCTGCTCTCGTTTGCTGCTGACTTGGGCGCAATAGCCCATACGGATCCATTTAGAGACCCATTTTGACTTCCAACTGGCCGCGATGTGTTATTACATGAATTTAAGAGCTCATGTTTCAATATGTTATAACATGTTGGTGCAAGAACGTTCAGAGCAATGGCATCAAAATCCGTCCAAACAATTTTTAGTTATTTACTTTTTCCACGAACTTTTTAAAGCCCATTTGCACACTACCCCCGGAAGCCTACGCTGTCGGAGGAATGAATCGAAGGATCCAAAGCTTCATGAGCTTCCCGTCTCACTCTAACTCTGCCATCTTTCTAGAACAAGGTGATCTTCGATTTATCTGACCACAGGACGTGTTTATATTGTTCTACAGTCCAGTATTGGCGGTCCTTGGTAAATTATAGCAGTTTCATACGATTAGTTTTACTAACGAATGGTTTCCTGGTGGCTTTGCAACTCCTTAGATCCCTTTCAATAACTCCTGAGCAAATGGAGAATTCTAATTTCAGGAGAAAAAGAAGTATGTACCAACGAGATCACAAACATTAAAATCTTTAAATGAGAAACGTTTTGGATTATAGAAAATCTATTTTTTAGGGTTAGACGATGTAGGGATCTAGGTATTTATATTTTTATTGTATATAGTCTAGAGTAGGTTTATTTTCAATGTTACGTGAAATCTAATTTTTTGTTGCAGACACTGAAGATGAATTTCTAAAGATCCGAAACGTTTGTCATTTGAAGATTTTAATGTTGGTGGTCACATTGGTGCTTATTTATAACTTAAAGACAGAAGTTGTTTGTAACTTTGTTCCAGAGGGATTATTTGTGTTTGTTGCGGCGGAGACTGCAGGTGCAGTACTGACTACCAACGGCACTGAACGAAATTTTTGTAACCACATTCTTTTTCTTCAAATCAATTTTATGGAAACCTTTCAAAAATTGCTTAATTATTACCTATCTTTTACCAGGGCAGGAGGGTAGTGTACCATTGAATAGCCAACATTCAGTTCTTAGCGAACGTGTACCGGGGTTTAAATCAGATTTAGACATTCTGAGCCTTGCCAGTTGCTTCTTATACTCTAATGGTTTTGAGAGAGCCTGAGACCTGACCTCAGTAAATGATATTCACAAAACCCTCTCATAAGAAAGTGATCTCTGTAACTGATGCGTGCCACTGAAGCAAGAGGCATCAAAGGCTCGTCACGCTAACTCCATCCGTTGGCAACAGAGCGAAGAAAATCACTTCAGCTATACTCAGTGAAAAATGTTAATTACAACCCTGCCACAAATACTTAATAAAAAATGTGATTTACAACCCTGCGTCGAATACTTATTCAAATTAATGTTTCAGTCTAACTTTTCAAACATTAGCTAAAGTGCATCAATGACGCTTCATGTATGATTTTGGAAACATGAATTTGGAAAATGCCTTTTCGATTCGTCATGATATATGCATAGTAAGTCATATTAGGAGATGAATTTTTCGTCGTCGCCGAAAAATTTTCGAGCTTGCAACATGTGAAAAAATGAATAGGATTACGACTTGGACTCGGTCTTACATCAAATATTTACCGCTCCGTCGGTCATTCAAAGTGTAAACAAAGGCCACCTTTGTACTCGGGTGAGAATACCATGCCGGGCTGTTGAACAAAGACTTCGTGGAAGCGACCAAACAATCGTCTTACTTTGTTAGCCCACACTTGATTGCACGCCTTCTCTTCGTCAAAGAAGCTGGCAGTGTTACATGATTTGTTTACGGAAAGCGAATATGTTACTGTGAGGAAGCTCTTGATATGATGATGTCTGAGTCGTTCTGCAGAATGGAAGCAATCAACTTCGTCTTCTGTGCTTTATAGTCTTGGAATTATAAGCCTCTGCAGTGCGCCATCCATCACTTGTTCACTGAGGGATGCATATCATTCTGATGGATCCTATCGCAAAATGAGGTGATGGTGTAACCAGTAAGCCTAGCAGCATTGGGAATAAAATTCCTGGTGGCTGACGCTGGCTATTTTTAGTAATAGTTACTATATGATTCTCATTTTCCGTTATCATTTTGCATTGCTCGTAATTATAATTGTACCCTTATTTTGTGTTAGTAAACCTTCCAGGTGCCTGAACTTAAATACTAGTGTAAACTTAAATTTCTTTTCATGAAGTATTCAAGGTCAATATACACCGCGTTGCGCTTCACCTAGGTTCCGTTTGCGAACAGAATATCTCTCACACTCGCCACCACAGCGACGGCCGGACACCACACATCGGACGAAGCCGTCTGTGTTATTGAGCTCCGAGATCACGTGTTGTGTTAGGACGCGGGCCCATTGGAGCCTCAGCATGGAAGGCAGCGAGGACTCCGAGCTACTCCTCGTAACGCAAAGTGTTTCTCGCTTCAATGCTGCGTGATCATGTTTTAAAACGTAGAGATGTTGGATTTGCGGGATGAAACTATGTGTGATACGATTCTATTCCAAACTTCGTATTAAAACATGATAAATGAACAATCGCGTGGAAGTGGCTTCTATGTATATCACGCTGACGAAATACTCCGATACTCCTCCGTTAAGCCATCTATTTTTAAATTCTCACTTTTCTTAAATGTTCATACGATTGGTTTCATGGATTTGAAGTCCGGATTTTTAGGTTGAACGGTTTTCAGGTGTGGTTTGCGTAATTGATATTATTGGTGAGGTGCAATTACTTTAAGTGTTTCTTTTTACTGAGCAATTCTTTCTTAGAACCAATCATGCGTGTCCAGCGCGAGGATTTCCAGAAAATTACATGTTCGACATTTTTTCGACTGTCGCTTGTTATCATCACTTGGGTATCAAATTATTTTACATTGCTTATACTTACATTAGCCTACGTATGTCTCTTTGAGGAAAAAAATCAAGTTTCTTACTTTCAATGCGACGTGTGAGCAATTTTGTGGTTGAGTTACCAAATTATTGATAATTATCTAGTCATAAATCACGGTCGCCTTTGGGGCAGTCCGCAGATGACCAACCGTGTATCAGCGATGATGGAGGACCGCCGCCGCGTCGCATAGGAGCAGAAATGTCCAATTCGAGGC
>VOMN01133047.1:0-31679 GCA_014899125.1 Orchestia grillus | reverse complement strand
ATTGAGTATTTGACGCCACTTTTTGAGACGTCGCAGGTAACGAAAAAATTGGTCTAGGGAATCTACCTCATTTTAACAGGCTCCAGATGAAGGAGGCACACATGCGCTCTTCCAACAGTCACGGGTGAGCATCATTGAATAAGATTGAAGAAATTGCAACTAATAATGAGTCAAATCATGCATAAAATATCTATCAAATAAAAGTAACAGGACGATATAGAGTAAGAATTGCGGGACGGTAAAATATAAAATTCAATGTTGACGTCCTATTCGGGCTCTTTCTTAGCTGTGATTTAGTTTGAATCTGATTTCAGGAGCAGCTTTGGAAGGTAAGAAAGTGTTAAAAAGCCCCTACAAAGAATGTTTTCCTCATGTAGAAAGCTCGATAAATCAGTACAACATTACGGTGGCTGATTCGTGTCTTATAAATCTGGGAGCGCACCCTGCAAATGGAGACATTTGTTGAAAATCTCACTTCATGAACATTTCAGTGAGATTACGGAAATAAATGTGACTNTTCCTATGGATACTCTGATATAATAAATCAACGCGAAATGACATACAAGATGAATAAAGATGAATAGAGTATACTGTTAAAAACGTGTATACAGAGTAACATAGAAAACCAGGAATTTTTGAAAACCTCAATGAAAATAGGGAAAATTCGACAAACAATTATGACACCAATTGCATCACTGCACGTTGCCTTTTAAAAGTTAGTAATCCAAATTATCAAGTTTTGAAAATTACGTTCTCTGAATACGTTCTCTTGTACTAATATATTCTTCCAATCTGGTCTTGAGGTCCTCATGTAATGCTGCTGCACCTCGCTGGGATGCCACGAGTTTTGTCTTTGAATTCTTTGCTTCAATTCTTCCAGCGTCAGGTCGACACATTTCGCCCTAGAACACTCTTTAACCCCACCTAGTCCCCCGATCAGTTCCAGAGATGCCCTGAACGATGACATAGAGTAAAGAAATGAGGTAAATGACGCTCGCCACAAAAGTTCTAGCGTTCCTGGCAAATATATAGCTAGGCACGAAAAAACAAGAAGAACCGCATTGCCACGTGAACTTTTTGAAGCAGATCTCTGCATAATCATGAAGTTAAAAACCAAAACTGGAAATTTTAAACGCAATTCATCAGAAGTAAATAATAACGTATAGTAGGCAAACGTATTTACCCCTGGAGCTCATTATCGTACAATCAAAGAGACAAGAATAAGTTAAGACGAAAAATTCAGCAGCAAACGTGCAGCAGATCGGGATCATTACAAATTTACAATTATTATTTGTGATGCGTGAATAAGCTCTTCGGATATAAAATTAGTCGCCTATGGTTTTTTGAGTTCCGGTGTATTTTTTTTAGCTCCATTCGAGAGTGACAACTGTCGGGTGCATTAGACTAGAACTATCATTAACTGGCAAAACAGTCATTCAGGATATGTCAAGTATTTAGATGGTCAGCTAAGTCTCCAGACATGAAACTAATTGAAAATTTGTGGCGGTACCACATTGAACGAAAAATTAAACGTTGAAAAAATCGTACAAGCACTGCGGCCACATTAAAAGATCAGTTGACGAGGGGTTTAAAATTGACCATATGTACATTAGGACACATGTAGACTCATTGTCGTACAGAATTGCCCCCTTTATTCGTACTCGAGGAGGTCTTACGCCATATTACAGTAGTATCAGGTGACTAGTTTTTGACAGAAGGGCTTCTTTTGAAATTTTCATATAGTACAATATCATTAGGAGCTGATGTAAGTGAATTTCAAAACAATAGTCAGGCCATCAATAAATTAGAAGATTCTGAATTTTTCTGCTGTAAATTTGCATCAGTTAACTGATAAAATAGAATTGCAGTATAAGCCATCCCAATGGAACATGGAAAGCTGCTGCGTTTCTGTTGTAAGATTAGTGACCAAATCCCAATAAACTAGTGAATTATGTACAATCTATGATGAACGAATATATTCACAAAACACATGTCATTGCACACGGGCTTTTACGAGTGTAACGAAAAAAGTTTGAGCTTATGAAACAGAACAAAACCCTACAAATTAAACAATGGCTATTCACAACCTGTGATGAGTACTTCCACACTCGCTAAATGGTGTCTTTCTGCACGGTGCTGCTAAGAGACGCGATCAACGTGAGGCTTTCAAGGGACTTGGTTCGTAGCTACTGCAGTGTCACCGCTCAAGAATGGCGGTGTTGGCCACTAGTGAATCACTCAGAGCCACAGTCATGTTACAACGAGTGAATGATCGGAGTTGCAACTTCTATTGGTAAAATTAAAATCTCTAATTTTTATGTGGTAAAGGAGTGCTTCCCTTGGGAGAAGCAGATGAGATCTGGGTTCCCGCCGCACCCTGGTGTGTCAGCGGGTGAAGGCTGGGGATTCTCCATGGCGTCCTCCCATTTCCTATAGGGTATTGCAAAACTCATCTCGATGACAGAAAATATGGAACATGTTTCAAATTTTGAGATTTCTGGAATACTGAGAATAAGCTTCAGCCGGAATTTCCATGAATAATAGTGAAGAATCCTTATAATATGGTGTAAAAATATCATTTGACTTTAATAGAATGAAAAAAAGATACGAGCAAATCCATTTTTACAATGCAAAATGAGTGGTTAAAATGAGATACAAATGCAAAAATTACGGTTATTCCGAGTGTATACATAAATTGTAACTCATCTTATCTTCTCAGTTATTATAATGAAGAATGAGTTTCTAATTTCAGTTTGTAAACATTGCAACGTCTTGTATCATGACTGTCTCAAAAAATAGATATATCGGTTAAGAAAGAAATAATTGAGCTTAGTAAACAAAATTATAGCGTTAGGACGATAGCTCTTAATTCGAAGCTCTCAAAAAGGGTCGTCGGAGGGATCATCAAGCTTTACAAAATGAGTGGACAGCAAGCGCTCCTTAACAAAGTAGGGAGACAGAGAAAAACATCCCCCTAGGAAGAGAGAATCATTAGAAAACTGTTTCTAACAACTAGGATCAAATCAGCATCTGCTATTTCACCGATAATTAATGCCTCCAACGACATGAATCTAAAAAAACTGTAAGTAGACGTTCAAATGAAATAGGCTTGTTCGCAAGGGCACATTTGAAAAAATCTCTGATCAGCATCAAGAATCATAAGCTCAAATTGGCTTTTGCCAATGAACACGTCTTGTGGAACCACAACTAATGGTCAAATGTGTTCTTCAGTGATGAAAGCAAATTTAAATTATTTGGCTCTGATGTAGAAAATATTTGTAAGAAGATGTAATGATGAAAAATTAACCAGCAAATGCACTAAGCAACTGTTGAGTGTGGTGGTGGTGGAGTCACGGTGTTGGAGGTGTTTTCCAGTTAAGGAACGACACCTCTTATCTGTATGAATGCAAGTGTAAATGCAGAAATGAACAAGAACATGTTTAAATAGCATTAATTCAAAGCTCAAAGTGAGCAAATCCCATTTTCATGCAAGATAATGCTACATGCCACAAGGTTAAGTCTGTCATGGAATATCTAAAAAAGTAAAATTTAGAAATCATGGATTAGCCGCCCCAGAATCCAGGCCTCAATCCCATTGAGAACCTTTGGAACACTCTGGGAACACATGTAATAGCTAGGAATTCACCAAATGCCCAAAATATGTGGCTCAAACTCCAAGGGAAAAGGGAAAAAATTAGTTCCAGCAGAATGTCGTTAGCTCATACAATCTTGTAGCAGGAAATGTACCGATGTGATAAAGAATGAGGATTTATTCACTAGATATTAAATTGATTGTCGTGGCTTGTCCTATTTTCAAATGTTATACTGCATTCAAGTGAATATTTTGCTTTTTGTTTTACATTTTTGGCCTTTTATTTAGTTTTAATATGATTAATTGTTCATGTCTATTTTTCGACCCATTAGAAATAAATGAAAGTTATGCACCGTATTAAAAGGAGGTTTAAAAATTATGTGCGAAAGTTTTAGCTTAAACTTACGAGAGTCCAAGTATTCAAAAAATTTCAAAATTTAAAACGTATTCTCATCTTTGGCCTGCATTGTATTACTTTTTCAATGCCTAAAATAACTGGTATAAGTACAGCAATTTTGAATTGAATAAATTTTCTTCCATCCTTTCTATTTTTCTTATGTTCTTCACTTGCGCAATTAAGAAGGGAGACTCGTTGTTGGGCAGCAAAGGTAAGATCCGAGTTGTGCTTGTCATGAAAATGATAAATGATATTAGGAAGAATGTATATACTTTAACTTCACCAGCACTTTTGTAGTTATTCATAGTTAAACCACTTAGCATCTTCCTGTTCCATCAATCACAATGAAATTCATTACGCAGGCCAATTTCATTCTACATACACACACTAAAACAATCAAGGAATTGGCTGAATAAAACAGACGATCGAAATTGAATGTTCTTTGAAACTGAAATTGACTCTTCAGGGAAATTCCATCTGTAGTTTATCGAACTTCTCCTTCGCACAAATTCGTGCAAATTTTTCTTAGCACGAACAAATGTCAAGCATTTTGTATGCCTATAATTGGTGTCAGTAGGGTCGTGTATATCCGGCGAAGTCATCACATGAACAAGGATTGTAAATTTATAACTAAGCAAAAAGATATTTCCTTGCTCCAGTCCAATTGTGAATAATAATGCAATTAAAATACTAATAGCTGATCAAAGTTGTGAAATTTAACTAACGCTGCTCATTCTAAGTGATGATATGATGTCACCATCGCCCTCATGCAGTCCACGATCTAGAGGGCTTTTGGACTTGACAGCTTCAATTTGTCGCCTTCAATCAAATATCTCTCGAATGTTATTTCAAAATTTGCCAATTCGTGACGCTGGCGAAATGCTCTCACTCACACTGAGCCAAGTTCATTTGAAAGGCAGGATCGGCTTCACCATTCTAAATAATGACGACCATTCAGATGAAGGCACTCCAATGAGGTTTCGTTCCCTATCGAACGTCGCAGTTTGAAAGCACGCTGGCGTTTGGCGGGCGTGCCCCCAATGACAGTTCAAAGAGAAAGCACAAAAGCTGCTCATCACCGGGAGGAGGCAGGAGGGACGTTGGTTTAGCCTGCACGCCAGGCATGATTTTCCATTCCATAGGATGAACCGACCAAATTTGCTCTACATGTAGGACTTTTATTCTGATCAAAAAGTTCGAACCTTCCTCTCAAATTTTGAATAAACGCAGCTACAATATACACACAATATTTGGTCAAAGTTATGCAAAAAATTAACTGAATCGCTAACTTCTGAAAAACTATTCCACCATACCGAATCGACCGTAAAACATCATTTCAGAGAGTGCCATTTTCTCGTAAAACATCATACCAGAAAGTAAAGCTTTTATCTGAGTGAGTGAGGCCAGGCATTGAACGCCAATATATATAGGGGGAATTCGTCCAACGACCGCGTCACACAGCACGTCGCCAGGCGTATTGCGTCAAATGTAAGAGTTACAGTTGAAGCAATTGCAGCTAACCCCTTAACGAGCTATCACGAGATATCGCATGACCGTCGTTGCTGCAGTCACACAGTCATTATCAGTGACACAGACCGTGTCAATGCACCACCGCTTTTCTCGGGGATATTCGTTCGTTAAGGGGTTCGATCATGTGTATTTAAAGGCGCCGGCGATGAATATAGTGAAATGATTTAACACATGAAAACTAAAATAATTTTTTACAACTCAAGCTAACTGACTCGAGAAGCTAATTAGGTAAGGCTTGTAGCTTTTAGTACAAAAATGGTTACATCATGTAATCCATACCTGACAGTAAACGGCGCATCTATTAGCACTTAGGGTACAATTTAAAGTTTCCAGTTTTCACTACAGTTCCTTAACTTCTGATTTGACTCCAGAATAAAGAGCAAAGTTTGCATTCGATGCCCGTATTTAGGCGTCGCCCACAGTGTCTTCAGGCATTGACTGATCGTGTGAAGGGCCCCATAAGCCCAGGGGTGAGATCACTGCCCCAACGAACAAGTGACACCGTTTGGCACGGGTCCTGCGCCTGAAATTGTGCGTCAATTTCAGCTGTGCAGCCTAGGACTGGAGTGTATGCTTGAAATCTACGTGCGAAGAGTAGGTGTAGATCATAAATGTGAAACGTGTTGAGGTGAGAAGTTTAGTCGTGTTACCTTTAGAATATCTGGGTGTGGGACCTATATGTGAAGTCCAGCGAAGAATTTTTGGTGTGTAACCTGAATGTTTATTTGGAATTGAAATTAAAATATCTAGTTTTCGCTTAAAACTATTCAAGTTTGAATGTAACTGATCAAAGGATAAAAAATTCAAGCAAAACCAATGTATGTTGAACAAAGTTTAGGCTGTCGTGACACAACACAAGAATTGAGCTTCATGCAACGTTTAATTATTCCTTCCAGTTTGAAATATATCCTGAAACAATAAGGCCCATGGTCAAGAAAAAAATACTTCCTTCTAGAGCAATTTTAGTGAGCAGCCTGAACAAAGTGAATGGACGATGGACCTTTCTCTGATAAAATAAATCAGGTTCGCCCAGTACAAGCATACCATGAAAATAAAATTTCATTACCGTTCAAAATTTCATTGTCATATTGCATCGCTCTTAAAACAGGTAGATGGGGATTTATAGCAGCGTCCTCTAGCCACCCAAAATTGCAAACACGACTCTATGCAGGACTGTAACAGGTCACCGTGCTAAGCAGGCACCATACCAAGTCACCAAGTCCCTCAGTACCTTGCACCTTGAACCGGAGGAGAGTAGTGTGAAGGAATACAAGGGAGGGAACCTGCGAGGCTGAAATCTTCGGGTGCGGACCAATCCTGACGCTGTGTTACCGAGTGCATGAGGTCATATAACCTCTACCATACCATGAAGAAAAATTCCAATAAGTGTAGCACTTATGAACTTTCTAAAACTCGTGTAAGCTTATTCATAATTGAAAGTATTTCGCTTCACCTCTTAGGAAAGTTCAAATACGAATGCACTACAGTTCTCAAATTTGAGGTAAATTAAAACGAATTGTTGTACCAAAGGAGCACGTCGAAAAAAGTACTATTCTCTAGGTCAAGCTGCAGGTCAGTTTATTACAACGTAGCATTTCACTCACATCCGCTCGCACAGGTTCAACTAAGGCAGTTCCTCAAAACGCTAACAATTGAATTACGAAGAAGCGAGACTGAGTATCCGTGACACGGGCTCCAAGTTGGCTAATCTACATGCATATCTCCCTACAAAAAGATGGAAAAAGGAGCGTTGCTTAACACGAAGGCTGCAAAGTTAGTTAGCTAAGCCTCCCGTGCCTCCCACTACAGATGCTACAGGGTCCGTCACGAGTTAGGGGCATGTGGTACTGGCAAGGAACGCAAAGACCTCGAGCTATGTTGACGGAGGTAAATGTTATCAGTGTTCTCACAACAGGAGCTCGAGGAATCCAGCCTGAACACAAGTTTTCATGACATCCTCAAAGATGATCCTGAAGATGTCTTTCCCGCTTTTTCCGGTATCATGGAATTGAGAGATTTATTCTTTTTCACCAAAGAGCCATTCCATTAAACCAACTCCCCAGCCCTAAATTCTCAGCACACCGCAATAGCAAGTTTTCCGAGGTGACGGCCTTGCTAACCTCGAGTAAAATAATCACATTTCAACTCAGTTAATGACATTTGTTGGCTGAAGAAATGAAACCAGAAGTAGGAAAAAAGGTCGAAAATACTCATTAAAAATTGCAATGAATATCTTTTTTAGTACCTCGGGGTGTGGGCGAATTACTGATAAAGTACTAAGTCAATGACCCTGCTGATGATGCACTGCTATTAGAAGAGCTTATTATTCAGAGCAGTGCCGCTAGCATTTCTACTTGCATCATCGACGTCCACATATGGTGGAGGCAGCAGGAGTGGATGCTACTCATACGGGGAGGGTAAACTTCTCACACCGTCATAAGGAAACTGAGGCTTAGTTTTTTTTTCAACGAATATAATTCTTTTAGCAGCTTGTTTTTGACAGAAATAGAAGCGCCTCAACTGCTAGGAAACCGAGTTAATTTTGAAGTATTAAGTTTTTTTTTTGTAACTCCAAACTTTGAGCACGGTTTAATACGATGTGTTATTTAATAAAAATTATTTTACACGCCATTTTACTAATCATGCAGTTTCAGGTGCAAGATTTCTGCAAAAAAATGTTTCCAGCGACTCTTATTGCAGCTACATTAGTGTTCCTTGATTTGGAAGATGCTGGACTTTTGAGATACAGTTTTTGACATATCGTATGTTAATTGAGATCCAATTCTAAGTTTCTTAAATGCAGTACACGTAATTTGTCAACTTTTTTCTTAGGTCTATGAAGACTAGAGGCAGACACTTCAGTGGACGACGGTACCTAGGCTGTGCAAAAGCGAATTACAATTTTGATGAGAGGGTTTCACGTATCACATTCATGACGATATTATTCCTTTGCGACCCTATATCAGTTGAAAGCCTAGATTCTTAAACGACTTGCACATTAGATTCTCAGCTGGAGCGCATGAGATGACCACAACTCGACGCGTCTTTCGCGACGCCACGCCGCCCCGAGATAGACTCAGTCATGCCAGCGCGGGACGAGAGAGGCACTTCATGGTACAAAGGGAAACAACTCGAGCTTAAAACCCCAGCTGCTTCCCTGCACAAGGCAGTAAATTAACTACTCATGTTCAATAACGTTATAACAAAGAAGGGATGAAATTTCATGGATTAGATTTTCTTTAATCATGCAGCACACATTCAAATCGCAGTGTACAGTATTTTTCCAGCGAAATAAGAAGCTCCACGCACCAAAGGGGAGCCTGCTCTTCACGGTTGCTGTTCAGCAGACTTGAAGCGCTCGCTTCATGCGAATCAAATAAACAGCGAAGAATTCCGGAGGGGAGAACTTTCATCAGTCAAAGCTGTCACGGGGAGAGGAGGGGTCAGGTTTCAGGGCGCTAACATTTGAAAAGTTTAATCAAGAGCTAATAACAATTATTCAACGCGCATCCTAACGATGGTAAAATCATGTATATAGGATGGGGTAATACAAAAATTATATAAATATTATGCCTAACCACTGTCAAGAAGCCTTATCAAATGAACGAAAGTTAAAAACATAACATCGATCAGGTAAAGCTTATACCTAATCCGACTACGTAACTATTGAAGAGGTACAAAAATCTGTTATGTGAAAACGAAAATTTGTATTTAAAAAATAATTCGCTCACGAGCGCCTATTCGACGACGTAACGCATTTTACAAATAATCCCAGTAATAGATTGTTTTCTGATGACACAGAATCGAAAATATATACAGTTTAAAAAATGAAACACAAAGGCATTCAAAAAGGATTTTTCAATACGACTTCTGCATAAATATTGCTTTATGTTGTGCCTCAATATTTCAAATTTAAGTTTTACGTGAATCAGTAGATTTCAAAAACATTAAGTTTATTTGAGCAGATATGGGTGCGAGTTTAGTCTTGTATGAACAGCTGGATGGAAGGCGCCCTCAGAACATGACCAGGGGAGCGGCAGCTAACTCGAGAATTTCCGAGTGACTGACCAGATAATCCAAACGTGCGCATTTTGAGCGCCTCGTAATGATAAAGTCAGAGAAACAAACTGCCTGAACACAATGATGTAATGGAACCAATCTCGCGATCCCTGCGAACTACGAGCTGATAGATCCACTGAGGCTCTTGTTTTGCAATACAAAGGGCGGTGAGGTGTTTCCTTGATTACTGACGCCCAATGGGCAGGTGCTGTGATGAACAACTCTTTCATTATTCAGTTGCAGAAGATGAATGCGACTCTATTGCAGGCCTCATTCGCGGGTCATACCTGGCACTTGCATGACAGCAACTGAACGATAGCCGAATTATCAGGTCAGGTTATGGACGTAAGAGACCCCCAATTCTGAGGTATTGGTTTTTTCTTCATAACTAAAGTGCACTCCCATGAGACACAATTGTATGATTCAGAGTTTTGAAAGCATATGAAACGGTGCAAAATAACCCATATTTTATGCAAGACATTGAAATAGGAATTATTCATTATGTAAGAAATACTGTTATTGTAGGCCTCGAAATAGACGCGGCCAGATTGGCTCAAGCGAATATGAGAGAGCAAACAGTCTGCGCAGCGCACCTGAAGCGGGATTGAATTGCAAGCTTCGACGCAGTGTGGCCAACAATTGCTATGAAAACGGTCTAACATTCCAAGCTATTTATCGTCCTCAAGTGTCCGTAGGGACTCGTGGTATGGAGAGCGAGATTCCTGCAGGTGAATATCCTAGTAGTCGGCCATCTTTGAAGGCACGGTGAGAACATGAGTAGTATTTTCCAGACGTTCCCGGGAGGCTAACAGCAACACTCTCTTTTGTTTCACAAAAGGTCAACAGGGAAATGCATGCAATATATTTTCAAGACTCTTTATTTGTAATTTGCGCCTAGAGAGCTGAGAAATATCTGAGTTAGTGAAAGGAGAAGCGTCACTGCGAGGCCTCGGTAGGTATTAACGTAAAAAATGAACACCTTAATGTTCAATGCTTTTTAAAATAAATGTTTAGCCGAACAAGTTTGTGCCAAGAACATTTTAATGAATAACTGAATTTCAATTGCTAAAAAAGGCATGGAATCTTAATTATAAAATACGCCCATTACCAACGGGCTCACAATATGATGACGAGCGGCCCAAACATCACCCCCTGACCCCTAAGCTGTCATAAAATAACCCAAGATCAATACCAACTTGGATGATCATTTCCTAAGGCAATAATCATAATCTGCCGGACCAGCAACTTCAGTATATAGAGCGTAGTAGTAACTGGCAATAGATACACTTAAAGTAAAAATAGCATTCAAGAGATAATGTCGTTGGTTCCATTCGAGTTGCGTCTGCGTTCAATCATCAATCGATATGTGTCGGTTAAATGAATACTTTTCAGCGGGTAGCACTCAAATTATGTAGGAATGCGCTAGGTGGCGACCCGGAATTTAAAACTGGTCTCAAATAGGTTTCCTGAAATCTTAATACACTGTACGCTATAAATCCATGTATAATTATTTGTCATTTTTATAAACAAACGAATGTGTTTTAGAATAGGTTACACAAAGTACATACGTATCAGAGTTTAATACAACTGATAAGATGAATAACTGATGTTTTCAATGAAACTTATTAAATTTATTATGGGGCTTTATTCAGGGTTTAATTACCCCCTCCGTTCAATGCGGCACAATCGTTACAATGATGCGAGGCAAAAGTGGTGTTTAATTTGCGCCACGATACGAGACGAGGCTCAGTCCCGGGCGCTGTCCGCTGCAGCCTACCGCGAAGCGCTACCGCCCGCCCCTGCGATATGAAGAGAAGAAAGACGTGCACACACACCGAAACGTCACACACGTCAGAGGCCAGACACCTTTTTTCACTTCATCGAATGAGCGAGAAAAAATCCGAAAGGAAATATTGAAGCTCAGCTACTGAGTCAAAAGAAGATTTCTGTAGGAACCCTTACTGACTCCTCCATAAGCAGTAATGAAAACCACTGGGAAGCACTATTTCCACTGAGCATACCGAGACAAAGCCCTATTACACACCCATGCAGGGGGGATGGCGGGGCTGAGCGGCGCAACATGTCTCGCGGCAGCGCTGCGCCCCTGACGCGCGCTGGAGGCCGGTCCCTCCGGGCTCGCTCCTCCTCAGTGGAGCAGTGACGACCCCTGAGGAGACTAGGGAGCTCGCGCACGTCACCAGCTCGTGTACTATCTCACGAGGCCTTACTCCAGGAAAGAATAGTTTTCTCATTATTTCATATATTGTCAGCTCATCAGTCGCAGTTCACTGGTCGACGGCAAGAATGAGTTTTTAAACGCAAAATAAAATTTGAAAGTAAACATATAATTATTATTGGCTTGGATTAAAGCTCCCTACTTACATGAAATGCTATCCAAAGAGAGTGAAGAGAAGGGCTTAGTGTGAACTCTAGGGAACGGGATACCTATGCATAAGGTGTGTTCACACGCGATGACCTTTTCGCATAGAAACAGCAAGTTAAGCACGAAGAAAAAGGAGGAAAGAGAAAGAAGGGATAGTAAAGAGAGTGTGAAAATTGAAGGAAGTTAAGTTGGTACGAAAAATAGAAGTCCCGAAAACCTGTCTATAGCTGAGGTGATTTAACAGTGCACCCATGGGGTTGCAGTTTTGTAGAAAATGACAGACAAGCATGCCCTATTGCCTATCTTTAAGCCCCTGTGGGGCTTAAAACAAGAAAATAGCCGAGTAAAAATTAAATATTTACTTCTTGAGCACCTTAACTCATCGTAATGGCAACAACTGATAATTATTTAGCACTGCGAAAGAAGACGACTTAGTCAAGATGCATTTAAGAGGCAGAGTTGGTGCTTCTTGGTCTACATTCAGTAGCTCTCATCTTGGTACGGCCAAAATTTCTGCACACGGTCACAGAATCCGCAGACACAAACATTGACGAGTCCAATGTTTCGATCTGGAGGTAACATGGCATCTCAGGCCACGAGACACATCCACACCATACACATTTATGTTGGCTTAACAGTTCGATGGGATTGAGGAAAAAATTTGAAGACGGAAATATAGATATGCCAAGCCTACAGCAAATAAACGCATCATCCAATGCAACTTCCAAGGGAATCCGAAAAAAAGAAAATAACGTACGAGCTAATTTGATTCGACTGAGATGATTTTTCAGTGAGGAACGAAACGTGTGCGACGTGCTGCTCGAGCGTTATATTTTAGCCCCGACAGACGACTGGAGTTAGCATGTTTCGGCAGCGCAAATTAGTGCCCGCAAAGATAAGGAGCATCGAAATTTTCCACCTTGAACCAAGCTTCCTTGGCAACAGATGCTCTTAACTTTTGAGTTTTGAAGCTGTTTTCTCGAATGAATGGCGAAGCTTGTTCATTTATTTCGATCAAAACTTCTGAAAATACCAAATACACTAATTTTTGCGATGAACACGATAAATAAGGCGATAAGCGCAATCAGTTAACACGAAGCAAATTAATTTCCATACTTTGCAGTACAATTTAATTACAATGCGTCAAAAGAAAATATGGCTTGAAATTCGGGTCTTGGAACTTGCAGATGAAGAGAGTCGACTGATTTAGTTGGCAATTAACGAAATGGTCGATCACTGGAGGCATAAGCCGGTCCCTGAGCATGAGGTATAAAGCCGCCAGCCAGATAACGTAGTGGCAATTACACATCGATAGCAAACGCCATTAATTTCATAGTGCGCTCAATGAGGTCGTAAAATAAGGAATGTCAACAGTGAGGTGAAACTGTTCGGGATTTGAGGGCCAGGTTTCACGCTATTCTCCCGTTGCATTGTGTAAAAGCTAAACATTGGAAGCGCGATCACAAAGCTGTTACAGATTCCACAACATCAAATCATAACTCTTTTATTTGCAAGCCATCAGGGGTTTTACCCTGATGGTACAAAGTGGCATGTCAATTCAAATCAAAAACTCTGAAGAAAATACACAAAAGGAAGACATACCGAAGGTAAATCATGCTGCAAATTGAATGGCTTGCAAGGCATAACAGGTGACCGTTTAAGCACAGAATCTAGAACATCAATGATGAGGGTGACTTTAACACGTTATTCATCATTTTAGTGTGAACGACTTCTTGCAATAAAAGGCTGTTTTACGTCATCTAAACACACTATGCAGACTACAATACAAATTTTTTAATTAGATCCCACCAATTCTGGAGCATCGCTTAGCAGTCGCTGCTTGGGAAGAATACTTTTTCCAACAGTAGATGAGAAGAGTTTTGTTGTGGTCCGATCTATTCTACAGACTTGTGGCACATACAGTTAACTGAACAGGTTTCGATTAAATACAATTTGTACAATTACTTGGCCATGGTTGTCAGTATTTGTTATAAAATCTACAAATTTAGGGACGCTACAAGTTCAATGGAGCGAGTTTCACTAGACAAAAATACTTTGTCTACCACAGTCCACCACAGTAGTAGACAACACATTGGCGAGTTTCACTAAACAGTGGCTAAGATGGGAATGAAGTTGTATTCATGTTTACATCTGCAGCTCTATTTCAGTGACTAGAGCCTTAGTGAAAAGATGCCGAAGTTATTAGTGAGAGCATGCAATATAGACTCTGAGATCAGCTCAACAGCACCAGGTAACGAGAAATGCCTTGGAGAAGATGATAGCGGCAATAAGTTTAGAGCAAGAGTAACTTTATTGCGTAATTTAGCTCACTGCATCGTCATGTTTTGTGACCGAAATGGTCCAACTTGCAGAAGGAGATTGAGCACGCGTTCGTTTCCCAGTCACGCCAAAGTTCATCAAACTCCAGGTGATGCATTTCAGGTGCAACAAGAATGCTAAAATTTGACCGGCAGCGAACAAGTACAATTCTCATCCCGCCGTGGTTATGTTTGATTCATAGAATGAATTAATGGTGAAATATCTAGGCTACAGTCTTCAGATATGCGCTGAACCGGTACACTGCTGTCACCCCTGCTGTGTGCAGCTGGTGCCCAGACGCACACATCACGTATTTTTCCTCTCTTACTACGATGCAAAGAAGCAATAAAGCACCCGTGGTTGACATTGAGCCAAGATGAAGCAATGCGTACGTTAAGGAAATTGAATGAATGTACCTTCATTCTTCCGAAAAAAATTTCTTTCGAGGTCGAAATTAAAATGAGACCCCAAGAACTATCCAAAGTAATATATGCTGAAGCCACAGAAGTATCCCACGACGTGGTAAATTATATCGCTTACTAATGCAGCGAGAGCGATCCCAATTTATCCGAACGGACGGGGTATGAAGGAAGAATTACGGATGAACAATAAAGGATCATAATCTGAAAACGGAAGAATTGATCAGGAATAATGATTGGTGGAGGAATTTCAAAAGAATGGCTCAACTTAATTCTGGGAGGCAGTGGGTGAGCGTACGCTTGTAAGTCCTTTGGTAGAATGCATCGTTCAAAAGCATGATACTGCTTTGATCTACACTTCATTTTCGGAAACACGTGAAAAATGACAAAACACGAAATTAGAGGCTCATAATTTTGCGTCACGGACACAAATTTTTAATGATGGGAAGTTATACGGAAAAATTGAACCATCTGAAGTACCACGTGAGCGCACAGAGTGTAGTAATACTCGTGAAACGTGTGAGAGCTGAGAAAAGTAAGCATCGTTCATTTGAAATTATTCTTTTCTACTTCAAAGTTTACCACAAACCATAATGATGAGCATCAAATTAGAAGATAATGCAATTTATTTCGTTAACGCGTTACGCTACACGCGTTTGTGACGTTCTAATTTGTTACTCACAACGATCACGTCACACGAACGATTGAAGTTTGACATTCCGTTGTAGTAGAAGAAATGTTCGCATATTTTTGTAAATATCATCTAGTCACATCGTACTTGATGAAGCAAGAAGACATCTCGCGTGAGATTCTCCCCCGCGCCTAATTAAGCTGCTCGAGTGCGCTGCTACACTGCTTGTACGCGGGTGCAGGATTTTAAAAGGTGTGTGCCCCAGCTGTGCACCACAGCTTCAGTTGCACCATCAGATCGCAAGGCTCGCTCCGCCTTGCAATGACGAACAGAGCGCGCGATACTGGGGCGTTGCACTCGTTTCAACCCTCGCCCAGTAATGAAGATTCCCAACAATGGCGAGTGATGATAAACAATTAGATTGCAGAATGATCAATGGGATGCAGGGTTAGGGCAATATATGAATACAGAACAATGGAAGGCGACCTTCCTCAATTACGTTTATGAAGGGCGATACACAGAAAGTTTACAGCGTAGTCTATGGAGAGCAGCATCGAGTTTAGCAGAGCCATCTGCAGGAGACGGACTCAAACTCTTTTCTCGGGGAGCACCAAACAAAACCCAAACAACTCAGAGAAGATGCCGAGTTCCACCGCATGCTCCTGTGGCTGCGAATCTTGAGCATAATAACGAGTATCAAACGGCCCCAGGTGCACTCACCGTGTTACAAAATATGAATAATTTTATTTCAGAGTTCTTAATTGGACATTCATAAATTGTAGGTTTACCGAATAACAAATGATCAGACTCGGAAAACACTTGGAAAAGACAGCGTCAAACTTGGAAATATTGTGTTTGGATAATTATACGTGTTTCCTCAAAGCACTGTAGAAAACTAAGATATTAAATGAAAATTTTGTATGAGATTCAGGGTTTAGTTGTTCCAATGATGTCTTTAAGCTCGAGACTTTACTTCAAAGTTGCTTTGGGCGTGATGTCTTTTTATCGCACCATGAGCAAAATTGAATGAAAAAAAGAATCCAGTATTGTACAGAATATTGTTACAGACAAACTTTATGAGACTGCGAGTGAGACAACACAAATAATTACTTCTCAGTTTGTCTTTGTTGTAATCTTAAAATGGGCTGAAAACTAGAAAGCCAGCCATAATTATACTTAGTACGTTCACTTCTAGGAATAAAAACTTATTTGTTAACGTGATCGTTGCAGGAAATATGTACATAAGTCCTGTGAAACTGTGAATGCAGCGCATGGAGAATTCGGAACCAGATTAGATTTAAAGGATAAAAATTGACGTGAACATCGAGGAGGAATCAAGGCGGAAAATCTGCACTCAGCAACATTTCACAATTTTTACAACAATGGGAAGCAAGGGAGTATTCACGGAGCTAGTTTCTGCCAAGCAAATTGTAACCATCCTTCTATATGATACTGATACTTTGATCACCTTGCTTGTTTATCTTTCTTGCTCGTAACCGTGCGCAATCTTTGGTAATACATGGGCCAGAAATTCAAACCTCATCTCTGAGTAATTAAAAAAGAGGTTTTCTACCTAAACATGGTTACGGTTCATTGAGACCAAAATGAGTGAAATATTTTTTTGGATTTGGATATTCATTAAAAATTTCAAGAGAAGCGTTGGAGGCTCAAACTGGTCTTGAAAATAGTGCCCTAAGGGTCACGAGGGGCGTTTGTATTGTAACATCTGGACAAAGTGGAGGTATGCTTGCAATGATAGTCAAAAAATTCAACAGCATCCCATGATTCATAGCTATACATATTACGCTATATACGTCATCAGTTTGTATCTAAGGATTTTACCTTATAGGAGCATTGAAAATAAACAAGGAAGTAAATACATGAGCGAAAATGCAAAACGTAAATTTAAGGAGCGAGGCTAATCAACTTACAATGAAAATAACCGTAACCAAAGGTAACTAACCAATACCCCGTCTTTCAGAATAGGATTCCTTGGAGAGTAAATAACAAATCGTCACTGCAAGAGTACACTAGGCGCAAAACATAACACGTATAAGATATTAGTTACACGAAAAATAGAAACAATCATAACTACTACTGAAACCATAACGCTAACCCATGAGGATTTCCATTAACATGTATTCAGTCGATAAGCAACATTGAAAACGACGTGACCATGGCGGTGCTCACCAGCGCTGGCACCACGCGCGCACAGGAGGGAGCTGTGGCTCCGTGTAGCGGGCTGTGGCTCCATTGCTTCAAAGAAGGGCTTCAGCTTCACAGCTTCCTGCCATTAACCTCCCTGCCCTCAACCGGGAGAATATGTCTCGCTAAAATAGTCCCGGAATTAAATGACGTATAAATAGCGAAATAACTTCTCAGATTGATCAAGAATACATAAGACAAGAAGTACATTACAGAAAGACAGAATGAAGTGTTTCACACTCGATAACAAATAGGAACGGGCGGAATGGTTCGACAAAAATCAGTCAACGGCCCCTGAGGACGTATGTTGAGGCTGCAGTGATGGGGCTACGTGCCCTGACCGTGGCAATGCACCGCTGCCACCTGAGCAGAGAGCGTTGGCAGGATAAAGACACTGTGGCAATGCGCTGCGATGAACATCCCAACTCTGGAGTTGCACGGCAAGCAGTTGGCCAATCGCGAAAGGAAGCAGAGTTAATAGCCCACTGTGAGGTCTATCATAAATTAATTTTTCCTTCACCACAATGCGACGGCCGGAGAATGTAAATACTTCGACCCTGCAGTCGTGACAGACCTGAGTACACAGAGGCCGCAAAGCAGCCCGGCAGTGCAAAATGTACGAGCAAATTGTATCTTTATATTCAGTCCAAGAAAGTCCAAATAACAACTGGCAAAAAAAATACACGGTGCCAAATTAAAAAGGTAACTGATTTAAAAATGCTGTAGCTCGTAAAATATTAATGCAAGAAAGTTGAAATAGGCTTTATTGAAAATAGCAAGATTTGATTTTTTTGGCATCATACATGCGATTATGACGAAAATGTTGGCTCATCTGTAGACCTTCAATTTAATTCATTGTTTATAAGCCCAAGAAAAAATGCAAATGCTCTGTCATCAAGAGCTCACGCTTAAGGAAAAGGATCCGAGTTTGTTATGTTGCCGCAGAATAGAAAGGTGAACAGCGCTACTCAAACAATGTTGATCAGAAATTGATGAATCATTTAACACTCCACATAACGTAATTTATTTGGACCGTTCTTTCATGTAATCAGCTAATCGTATTTTATATTTGGCTTGAAACCGATGAATTGTGTTGATTACGGATCCCTGTTCAATCATTTCTTCCACGAAAAATTTTCTCCGTTCGACTGGTCATTGAAGCATTTTTCTTGGGCTAATAAGCTGTGCGTGCAAATGAACGGTTGCAGATGTGCATATATATTCGTTACGATCGTCTGCGTGATGCGAAATAAACTTTCAGATCTTGTTTTTTTCTAATTAAACCTATTTCAGCCTAAGAGTACTAATACTTCACAAAATAAAGCGTTTTTTAATTGGCTATTTTTTATCGGATGCCTTGAAGATCGCCTTGCATTATTAAACAAATATAGCATAGTTAATCCAGCTACTGTGTATCAATTGGACATCATTCACTACATCTGAGGGTGAATTCGGTAAAGCTATTAAACTTACCGGTCATCTATCGGACGAACTATCAGTGGTTTTAGGAATTCACTTTTCGCGTTGAAGAGAATATCTGTTGAACTTGAATATATTTTCGTTGCAAACATTATCAGCATCCCAAGTGCTCCCATTCACCGCTCCTCGCAATCGAAGAAGAATAAAAAATACTCTGCCTTTATGTCTGGAAACTTAGAGATCGAGTTGCGTCAAAACTTTTAAAGTCATCGCAATGATAAGATTAGTTTGAGTAGTAATGAATACGAAATGGAGCCAAGTCTCTACAAGAAATTTACTGGTGCGAGCACTCCGAATTGGACATCACCAGCTCGCCACAAGATATTTAGTGCCAGAGGGAAATGTTCACCGGATGCCTCTTGAGACACTGAGCACATTAATTCCAATGAGTACGTAAGGCAAATAATCCAGAGCAGCACTACGAGCGTTCAGAATAATACGTAGTGTTTTGGAAACATCTGGCACCTATCCATTGATTTGCTACTCCAGTGTTAGCGGTGCAGTGGTCGAGAAAGGTGTATCCGACTCCGCGCTCCAGACGGCGGCATAACTCCGAAATGCCTCGAATTCCCTGCGCACGGCCTTGTCCTTATTGCGTTCAGAAAATGAGAACTTTTGTTTCGCGAAAACAGTTGTGTGGATAGAAACGAGTAGCGAATTTCCGAAGTGGAGTAGAAATTTTTTTTTGGAAATGCAATTTTCGGTAATATTCATATACTTTTGTACGTTATAGTGAGCAGTCATTTTATAAAACCATCTAATGTAATTATTGACATGATGCTTCGAAATACAATGTGATTAAAATAAAGCTTTACTCAAAAACAGAAATACTGGTTTCAGACGTGGATAAAAAGCGCAAGTTTCAAGTCTGGGAATGAACATCAGAGGTTTCAGAGGGTGATTTCAGCGATGTACACTTTACTCCGAAAACACCGAGTGCGCATACAACTGAGAGGACAAATTCAGTGGCGAATTGAAGGGTACTTTTTATAAGTTCAAGAGACGTCGTGATGTGTTCATTGGGAATAAAAGTTGTAGCTCTTGATGCGAGAGTGCTATTGCCGGTTATTTGATCGCCGCTGATGACGAATTTCTTATAAGCGACGTGCGAACGTTATCAAAAAGAAGAAAATAGCGAGTAATTTGAATGCGGGCCCACTTCTGCAACATAAATTCACTGTGAACTGCAGCATGTGCGTTAACGCACTGTAGAGTTAATGCCTGAGTGAAAATTTCGGGCACTTTTGGTACTTCAAGTATTTCCTGCACATTTTCCGACGGCTGGAAAGTGGGAGGAGAGATACTTTTCAGGATATTTTTTAGGGACAATGCTGCTGTAAACTTGAAATGAATTTTTGACAATCTAACTCGGTCACGCTGATATTAACACTTAAATTCCTTTAAGATACTATATGTCGGTATTGGATTGCTTTGTAATTATTAAATACATGCTCGTGTGCAACAGTAATTTTGTAAAATTTATTCCTAAATTTTCCAACAGTAGATCGTACGTAAAGAACAGAAATCGATCAATCTTATTTTTTTTGTCAATACTTTAGTTTCGGATGACGCTGTAAAACTGCTACTTGAAGGTCATCAACTTACTAAACTGCGCAAACAAATAAAAGACACTTTTAAAACAGTATTAAATCGATCTTTAGGCTCATTACCGAGGGATCATTATGTACAGTCTGACAATAAAAAAATTTGGAGCCCAGCTGTTCTTTCTTTCATTCGATTTCAGACTTTGAAAAGTAAAAAAATTAACATGTTGCCAGTAATTTCTGCGCTGTCAATCTACGTGGTTAAAAAGAATGCAATATAAGCATTTTTACGATCCCATCCGCGGTTGTCGAGATAAAGCGCTGACGAAAATTCGCTCAAATTTTTACGCGGTGGTGTCGCCCGTTCGATCTTGAGCGGATGAGGTCAAAGCATGTACGCGATGTTAAAGAAGAATGCAATGCTGTAAACAGAATTTCCACGGGACAGTTGGCGAGTTCTTGTCTCGCGCCGGCACTGCGTCAGCAAATCAACCACGAGAAGGAAGCCGTTTACCAAACATACAAATAGCTCATATATCAAAATGAACTCAGGTCTGTTCAGAAAGACACAAATGGGCATGATGAAAATTGATCATAAGATACCATGCTTGACTACAGCGAGTACCTCGGAAGGGCACAACGCGAGGAAGCGTAAAATACCTGTGGGGAACCAATGAAAGTTTCTTGGGCTATGTCGTATGCAAGAAAGAAGAACATATAATAAAATTCATCCTGCTCTAATATTGTACTGTCTGATGTAATATCGACTATGAATGACTCAAAATTTTATGCTGTAGAATAATTTTCATTCGAAGTAGCAAACATAATGTGAATGCGCATTAGGAAATTCTATTCAAGGCTTTAGAAAAAGTTTTGCGACATAACCTCATGCCAACTACCACTAAGTTGATTCATCAAACCACGCACATTTTAAGTGCGCTAATTTTTGCTGCCGGTGCTCTCGACATCCGTTGACTTAGCAGTTTTTTCCGAGCACGCGTGTTTTGGGAGTTCAAACATAGCGTATTTGTTTTAATCGGGTTATGGTCACTCACCAATATTTTATCATTTGTCTTGATGACTGCTGTAGTGTTCCGATCATTAACTCCATTGTTGACATCGTCGCCACTGCCCGAACGAGCTGTTCGACGTGACGACAGGAAGAGCCCACTGCACAATCGATGAGCAGCTATACTAAGGACTCATGGCTGCGATCACAGCAGCTGCAGCAAGGGAGCGGAATACGTCAGAGGCTCGCTTTACAAGGGCATTATGGGCAGGTGGCTAAGCGTTCACTCCATGCGCTGCAGGCTTAGCCAAATAATTGCTGCTCAATGAGTGGGGGTCACGGAAAGTAGCCTTCGCACACAGCCTAATGGCCTATAAAACTGATGATGCGCTGTTAGGTGCTGGCAGATATTCGTGCTCGGAAGGTTTCAGTTTTAACGAACAAAAGAAATGACTTACGGAACGCTGACGTCGTTAATACTAACCGTCATGTTGACGTGCTTACGAGTTCTATGTTATTTCACCTACATGAATGACATAGTTAAATAATGGTACTGAAGTGCGTAGACTTCTTGAGGACTACTAACGGTCTTAGCGTTGAGAAAGGTAGAGGTTGTCTGACCTTCTTAATTCATATTAAATACATCCATACCTTACATTACTGCAACCAGCTCATGATAAATTTCTTAAAAAATCCATAAAAATATTCCTAGGGCATATTAAACAAGAAGCTACGGATGCGTTAATCCTAATGGGTAGAGATATTAAATTGTTTCCATCCTTGAAATCCAATGAAAAGAATGTCAACTGTACATGAAAGAACAACATCACGGAGGTTGAAAACTGAATTTATTTCCCCTTTCTAATATGAAACTGGAGTTGAAAAACGCACATGACAACACAAAAAATAACTCTCCGGACTTTAAGCCGAACATTTGAATAACTCACCTATATCATTTTTCTGTTGACTTTGCACGTAAGATTCTAAATAACTTAATTTACATCAATTTGTCTTTGGTCTCTTCGCTTATGGGTAAATTATATCAAAATCGATGATGCCAATATAGTACATGTTATGATTTAACACATAAAATAACTACTAATTTTCCAATAACGGACAAATATTTTTGAAATCACACATTTATACGAGTGCATGTGACCAGCCGGGCTGATACTCCTGTTTTGAAGCGATAAATTAGACCGAAATAAGATGACAGTAGAGACAGAGAATGCAGTAGCCTAATTTGCTGAGGCAATTGCACTTGATTGCTGCTAGAAGCTGAGCGCCCCGCGACGCTGCCAATACAGAGTGAGCACGGCTCGTGTGCGAGTCTTCCTCTACGAATTGCTGGTAGGATGACGAATTCACTACATAACGAGTCCCGCATTCTTTTCCTGCATGATCGTTATTCCTGAAAAAAATAGTTCATGCTCATTCATCTTTTCTGTCGTTATTAACTCCCAAATGGAAGACAATATGCATCACGTTTGAATGAGGGAATTTTTTTTACAAGACTAAGATGCATTATTAAAAAGCTAGCGTCTTGCAAAAACCCAGCACAGGGACAAATATTTCTCATCAATTTTCTTTTCCACGACCCTGGACCCATCTACAAACAGAACAGGGGTCGACAATTTTGCTGTGAGAATTGCTCACGCAGCAAGAATGTCTCACTCACGCCACTACAACCCCTACAATTATGGCAACAGTCACGCAATCGTCCAGTCGCTCAATTTCTAAGCCAAAGAATATTTCAGTGTATCGTTTTTGCATTCCTTCGGAATTTAAGCAAAATGTAGTTCAGCGAGTTCAATAATTTTACAAAAGCAAAAACTTGTCCAGATGAACTTAGAACATTACTAGATTTCTAAATTTATAGATATAAGTCGTTTCAAAATGAAAGAAATTTATGACTAAATTTTAATACTACAGAATACAATTAATTTATTATCCACAAGCTTTTTCTAAATTATTGTATTTAGGATCATGTCACTTGTGACCCACTTTGCTCCTGTTATTGAACTAAATAGAATTCCAGGTTAGGGCACGCATTTCCGGACTATTCAGTTTCAGTGTATTATTAGAATTGTGAGTTATCGCTTGAAGATTCTAGAAAGTACCTTTGAATATTGCGCTGCACTCCTGAGCGAGCGAAGTCACGTTTTTATACGTAACAGCTAACAGATTGACTTTCGTATCGCAAACAGGCGAGAGGCAATTTCTTGAACAGTGCGCCCCCAACAAAGTTTGCTCAGTGATATTACAAAGTTATCAGTTACGAATTACAAAAATTTGTTTGCTTTGGAAGCATTTGTCGATTTTCGAATAACTTATTGATTTTCAAAAAGCTTGTTGGGATAGATTTTTACAAAAAATTTATGATAATCCTGAGAAGAAATAAATTCAATCCATACTAACCTTAACCTGTTCGATGCAATAACTTTCTCAGTGAGGCCATTCGGAGTAATGACTATTGAAGACGTATTTTTAGTGCAGTGTTTTTAGTGTATGATTTGTAGGACGTGGAAAGTCGCTCCATTGAAGTTACACGTGAGGTGAGAGAGCTGCAGGAGAGGCTCAATGATGCAAGACAATCGCTCGCGTCATCAAGATCATGAACTTGGCACCTTGGGTTCTCATGTCCATACGCATGAATGAAGGAAACAGTGACGAGTACATAAAAAACGCCACATATCACGCTGAATAACGTACGATTTCAGCAAATGTCCACGTTAATAACAACTGAAAGAGTCTGACAAGAGTTATTGACATCGAAGAATAACATGCGTCCACGTGAACTCATCCAAGAAAAAAATGCAAGCTATTTTGTAAATGTGAAGCAGTGTTATAAAATATGAAGCGGCCATCAAAGTTGGACATCCAACAGTGACGGATGGCTGCTTAGCTTCAAAGGTCCTCCGAGGAGCTACGAAAATTTCCCTCTGCATTTTTGCTAGCTGTTCTGTGGTTACAAACTTGTCCTGATAATGCGAGCGCAATGCGAAGATATGCTTCCACTGCTGCACCGGTGTCTCATCATGGAAATGCAGCGCAATGCATCGTGGGCACTGCCAGGGCGGTGATACAACACAACTCACATTTGCATAGCCCTACCACTGGAGGAGATGAAACAGAATACGTAATTCCTCAAGTTTCGTCTCTACACACTAAAGGTCCAAAAAATGTCCGAATTCTGATAGCTGCAAATCGAGTTTTTGCTCCCAAGCCCTTCACCACCCCAAAGTGCTCTCCGCTCTTCCAGATCGTTCAAGTCATGAAGGTTGTTAATCATGGAGTATGGTCTAACACCTCAGTTGCATTTGCTTTCTTTCTCCTAATGAGCATTATTGCGCAAAGTTATTCAGCAGAAAATTCAGTATACTCAAAGAAAAATATATATCATCCACTTCCCGTTACAAATTTTTCAAGATACCCTTCAAAGATGGCTAATGGCCTTCATTCCCAACAGTATTTTGATCCCATTGCAGATCACACTCACTCAAGTTTTCCTCCGAATAAAAGTTGGTCAGACACCACAAAAATTTTTGTGAGCGACAACACCCGAGGCCGCCGTCAAAACTACGGCTCGACGCAAAAGAAAGACGACTACAAAAGGTCCTACAAAGAAGGTCTGTACAGATTGCACATTAACGGTCGCAGGACTAGGCGGAGAGATTATCTCTGGCTCCATAATAACAGAACTTACCAGCCAAGGAAAACACGCGGGGCTTGGTATGACCCGACATTTGAGAGGTCTAGCAGGAAGGATGGCAATTCGTCCGACATGAACAAGAATATTTGGGAAGATCATTCTATAGAGTTCCATTCTGAGAGGAAGCCTGATATTCCTTCAACAAACGAAGTTATTCAGATAACCCCGTCCTATTTTATACCAACAATTGAACATTTCGGAAATGAATCGAACGTTCGCCATTCTAAGGAAAAGTTGGGGCTTAAATCTACAACTTTGCTGGCACGTTCGGATCACACCGTCTTGACGATTTCACCAACCGAATCTTCGGGTAATTTTCTGAGGCACACAAACAGGTTTGAGCCCCATCATTTCCCAGGGTACTATATGTCCTCTCGCGAGAAGGAGGCGTTAATGCCGCTAAGAGGTCACAGATCAAACGGCTTGGCCGACAGGAACACGAGGCTCTCTAGGTCAGAGTCCTATAAGTGGAGAATCTCCCGACCAGCAAAATACTCGCGACCTCAAGCCGAGTCACGACGCTCGAATTACTTTGAGAAGGACAACTACGTTGGTTGGCTCGAAGGCACTCTCGACGAGAACAAAAAGATGCGAGCTTCTCCCAGCATTGAAGCGATTCTTGGGAAAAATATCGAGAGAAAATACGGCCACAGACGATCAAGCTCTGACGATAAAGTACAGAGGTTCAAGTTCCCGAGAGTGGATTACCTTTACGAGCGATCTAAAGAAACCACGTCAAAAAAAGAGCTTTCAGTAGCTGCCTCCAAGAATTTAACCCGCCCTCGATCAATGGGCAGCCGCTTTCTTCCAGCTTCTATGCTCGTCGACGGTTCATCTTCATTAGAAGCTGCTGATCAGTTCAAAGCTTCATCAGGAAGTGAAATTCACGACAACGCAGGAAAATTGAATCATCCCCATACATCATCAGGCAGCCACGAACTGCCGACATCGAAAACGCGACTCTGGAACCAGGTCGACTCCAGGAGAAAAGCTCGCCAGAAAAGAAAAAGTAAGTTAAGCGTCGTTGAATATGCAACAAATTTGATACAACAATATGTTTACATGAAGTAATTAGTTTATTGTTATATATTGATATCATTTAGTCTTACAGGGCATGTATGATATTTTCTCGGGTAAATGTTGCAAAGAAAAAGGAAAAAAGAGATAGCAAAGAGTCCCAAAAAAGAATCTAATGAAGGTAAAAAGAGGTGAGGAAAATAACGTTAATTTCTTTTATTTTCAACTATAAGTCAATATGTTTGATACACAAAGTTTTGCGGATTTCACCCAGCTTTAAACCCAACTGAGACATCACACTTGCCGGACGGACAGCCCGATGATTTTAGTTTTTCTCTCATTCGAACCAAATTCTTTGCCACTGTCTGCAGTTTCTCGCCACACCAAGTGCCGCAATAATGCTTCACAGTTTGCATGGGCGTTACGCAACTTCTTCCAGTTGGTCCTGTCTTGTTCAGTAAAAATTCAACAGAAACGGAGAGAAAAATTTCAAGTAGTAGCCATCGGAGTGCTGCCCCTGTACTGCCATGAGGAGGACCACTGCACACGCATGAGACGGGCCCGACGCTGGCGGGAGCTTACCACAACGCTGGTGACAAGCTCTCATAGGAGTAGACCTCCGCACTGCGGTCCTTGAACTAGGATTGGGGGAACAAATGCTAAATTCCATCTTGGGTCCAGTGTAACTTTTCCATCCCTCATCGATACTAAACCATCCTGAGGTAATGTCTGATCATGGGCGGCCTAAATTATAGCTATTCATATATACCTCTGTGAGAATGTTAGACCGGGACGTCGACCTATCAGGTCAAAAGACAAGCTCGAGTCCCTGACCAATATTGATGAAATTGACTCATGACTTCAAAAGTTTAATATGACACTATAAATTTTAGTTCTAGCATCATCGATCGAGTACCTGAATGAAAGGAAACCAGATCTGCAATGCGTACTCGTTTGAGACCGAACCTGATCTATAAATTAGAATACAGTCTCATTAAAAGCACACACTTCTCCAGATTTTTACCGATTTTAACTTTATTTTTTGTTTGGAGCGTAAAATTGTTCTTCATCACCTAATAGGGGTACAAAACCTCAAATTTCTACTGTGGATGTTGCGTATGATTGAGAAATAGGCTTATAAATGTGACAATATTTGGAAAGAGGTAATTTATTTTATTGTCTTTAAATTTAATAAGTTCAGTTTAACAAGTCTACTGAGTTTCGGCAAAATGGTGTTCTTGAAAAGGTGCTCTTGCGATGAACACTCGTTTCGCTTTTGTACGCTGCATTTTTTACGCATAAATTCGCTCACCACTCCAGCAGACACACATCGCTGAGGCGCCACGCACCAGTCAGCAAACTGAGCTCAAACTCAGCAAGCTCTTGTGCAGCAGCGGGGCATTCCTCGGGAACACGTTCCGGCAACGCTTAGAGCAGGACACAAAGTTTCCTGGGCTGCCCCTCGAGCAGTCTGGGACCTGGTGTACCGATTGCTACTAAGTCGAATCTGTAGAAGTGCTTCACGTGTGTCAAGCGAAGAAACTTGAAGAAACATAACGTAATTTATAGAAAAGGTACTCGAAATGCTTAAGACTTGTACCCATATAAATTAATTCAGTTAACTCGAGGCTTGAATTATAATCTTAGATCTTCATTGAGTCGAACCAAACTCCATATTGGAAGATGTACCTCAGAGAAGATCTTGCCTCAACAGAACGAAGATGAAGGAAAGCAAGAGCAAGAAAAACAAAACTCATCCTGAAGATATATATTTTACTAAATAAAAATATCTCGTGTATCTTTAAATGTTTGAGTATTTAAAAAAATGATAAATAGAGGAATTTAAATAAAAGATAAAGAAATGAAAATAAATAAAGACAAATGACTGAAAATTTCATAAAGCCCTCGTGCTGTGGTCATTAATTAAACTTTCCTAAGTGGCAATTTCGGTGAACAGCAGTACGACGTATACAGCAGTTCTCGCGTACGCGCCAAAATGGAGCGGTTAGGATATCCAGAATATCATTGCACGCTGTTTTAAAATTAAGACACGATGATTTTTGAAAACAGGATAGAGACCGGCGAGATGCTTGATATGAATGAAGTGCTCGGATTTGTAGGAAAAATGGAAAAGATATTCAATAGAATGCAAAATTTTCCCTTTGGCTACCCATTTAAGGATGATGGAGAGTTATCCTTTCGCACACGATAGACGTCAGCTAACTTTGAAAGCAGCATTAAAATTGAATTTTTGGTATTTTGGTAATTGTTTGAGCGCACCGCAAGAACATAAGTCTATCCTTCGTCTTCCTCGCGCCACGAAATTCGTACCGAGGCATTGGTATGAGGCTGAGTTTGGAATTTCAAAAGCATGTTACGCCTATTTAGAGCAAAGAGAGACAAAAATCGAAAGCAACTTGATATCTTGAAAAGTGGCATCTTTATTAATGCTTCATCAGTTTATGCTCGGGAAAACGTTATCTTCAGAAAGTAATTCAAGGTTTTAATGACTTTTTCTTGATGTGTTGCAGAAATTCTTGTTTAAATCTTGAAAAATGAAGTTCAACTGAAACATAGTTTACAAAAGTTCTTGTGAGACGCCTACTTAGAGGTAGAACACAATTTTGGGATCAACTAGAAAAAATTGTCAACAAAATATCTCAAATAAAATTTTGGATGGGAATCGATTTTTAGCAAATAAAACCCAGAATGTGAACTGGCGCGCATTTAGTTCTTCATAGAAGCACTTCTCAGAAAACTATGCGGAATAAATCATAAGAAACAAAATGATGGTCTATGCTTCACTGAGGGGTGTGTGTGTGGCAATATTTCCTAGCGAACTCTCGACACTTTAACTCCAGGGCTCAACAGCCCCAGAACTGCGGAGTGCATTCCAGGGCTTATAACATTAAAATTCGACAAGTAGCCAAGTCTGGAGTAACACTTTTAATATGAGAAAATTCTGTTTGATGAACGTTAGGCTGATGACCAAAACATTTCATTGGAGAGTGAAAATATCCTGAAATAACTTCCAAGCTCAGTAACCAGGGGAATGACCCTAAAACTAAAGCCTCTTGGATGCACCAGAACAATTCAAAACCTCCGAGCTGCCGCATTGAATGGACTAAGCGCATTACAAACTTCAACTCGGCGCAATCCATCTTCCCCATGCGACCGAAATTGACTCACTAATAGATATGCCCAACATGGGATGAGTTACCATCCGATGAATAGGCTGTATGAACAGCTCATAAACGAGCAAACTTTCAAGAATATTCAGTGGTAATTGGAACAAATTATATTTAATGACCGTTTTAGTTCTCGTTCAGTGCACTTCGTGTATGAATGTACACTAAACGGAGGGATAGCGACTGGCCTCTCTAACGTTTTGCCCCCGTTGATAAATAATTTATACAATAATTTGAGAAAATACTCAGGTAGGCAAAACTCTAGATAATTCTAGCTGTGACGGCAAAAAAAAGAAGTTCGAGAGGGTGTAATACGCTAGAGTAGCTGTAGAGGCTGCCTCTGCCACTTGATTTCCTGTTATTTCGCAGCCCTTCAGAAGAGGTCACTCGGTTAATGACGTTTCCTTTGGGTCGCGCTCAGCAACGCATGAGTTGCAAGCTAGAATTTCAAACCTTATATTACTTTTAAGTAGTTTTTATGAACAAATTGAGGTACCCAGAAGATGATAAATACCAAGTTTATGACTCGAGACGCATAAAGATCACAAATAACAAGAGAATAAAGAATATTCCTAAATTAGAACAGCATTGCCTGAAAATATAAAAAATGTCACAGGATTTTCTCGATCCAAACGCAAAATTTCATGTTCTACAGACCAACTAGCCTAGGTCAACTTAGTGTCGCAGAATAATGCTGAACACTGCATGGAAATGACGGAGTTTCGATTTCAAAGTCCGCGTAAACTTGCTGATTTCAATTATATCATATCACTCTACTTATATCATAAGCAAAAACTCGAATATACGTCGTGGAAAGTTCACTATGCAAGTAAATTGATACTCAACAATGACCAAAGATATATCATATTTAAAAGTAAAAACGGAGAAATCAGTTTTGTAGTGAAGATAAAGTTTAAAACCATTTTAATATAAAATGGCATTGAAGCATAATGTTTCCGACTAGCAGCCTGATGTCTGACACAGTTGATTAGAAGAGACATTATTGGCGTTTTACAGAGAACACTTTCTTTTGGAAGTAAACGATGACTGACCCATAAACCGTTTAAAAGTATATCAGGTACAACATGTTAGACATGAACTCATACGTCGCTCTCGTAAAGCATTGAAATAGCAAATCTTTCAATCCCATTAAGCAGATCAGAGAATTAATATTCTTAATCATATTCTAAATAAAACGAGAAAGGAAGACTCAATTTTAGAGTTGAAATGCTATCAACTACGTCACTCAATATTTTAACAAACAGTTATAGAGCAAAAACTAAAATGAACTCACCGAGTGGTTCATCAAGCCCGTAATGATTTTATTCGGCACTGAAACTAGCAATTGAAGAGCAACTTGGAGTCAGTGTGTCTACATGGCGTAATAAATGGTGGAGAAAACGAGGCTCTTGCGAAGGGGGCTAGGAGACATCAACGTCGAGCAGGGCATATCTGGCACTGCTCCAGCGACTGCGTAACGCTGCTTTCACAGAGGCATTTCAAGTATTGCGCGAAAGTGATACTTCTGCCAAAGAAGCCGCCGAAATGATGGTCATTCTGATAAAAGTCTTTTTGAAACTGACCAACTTTGTGAAGCGAACGAAGGATTGATTCTTTGTAAATTATTAAACGTTCAAAATGGTAAAACTAAGCAAAGCTCATACAACTGGCATGAATATTGAAATGGTAGCTTTTGTAACAAACGCCGCGATCATTTGAAGAATATTCGAGCAGTGTTACAATTAAAGAGAGTGGGTGTGGGGCGTGCCAAATTGCTACCCTGTCAAGTCCAAATTTAGAAATTGTCCAGGGAGTGAAAATGGTAGGAAGAAGAACTTATTTGAACACGAGAAAGTTACTACATATGACCGATTTGAAACATATGAGCTGTTGAGTACAAGTGATGCTCTCGGAAGTTCATTCCATGAGCAATGAAACACAATTTATTGAACTCGCTGCACTCGACCTTTCGATGATGCAAAACCCTACATATCCTTATAGAAATTGAAGCTGAAGAAGTATTACAAAAACTATGTAATAAACTTGAAGGTAATTTGTATCATTACTGAAGTGCTTGAATTATCTTGAAATGACGTGAACCATAAGTGTGCACATACTTACCCTGGCCGAGTTCTGTTGCCAATTATGGAATCTAGGCACCAGGGAGAACATAGTGAAGCTGGAAAGTGTACAAC
>VOMN01133038.1:10098-38152 GCA_014899125.1 Orchestia grillus | reverse complement strand
TAAACCTGTATCCGATGTAAATTACTTGTGGTAAATAAATGTTTCTAAATGTTTCTAAAGTTTATGTTGGTAGACACAGAGCCATTACATGTGCGTTTGTTTTCTTTCAAATTATTTCCATGGTAAAATTACTTTACAAAAAGTATATTTAGCAAGACCATTTGTCTCATTCAATAAACGTTTCAGTTTGGTGGTTTTTGAGTCGCGCTTGATACGTTTCAAAACGTAAAATATATTTCACTTCCTCTTTTTATACATTTGCCACTTTTTGAGAAGAAAGAACCCTGCACTCATTTAACATCCACAGTCGCGTATTCGTGCCACAGAATCCACATCATGCCTCGAAATGTTGGCGACGGTTTATTATTTCTTTTTATTCTTATGTAGTCACTGACTGACGGCGATGTTTTATTGAAAAATGCCCTCCGTATCGGCTGGTCTGAAGCACCCACGAGAGAAGCGTTCCAATACAATCTGCGCTCGGACGGCCGGATGAAAGCACAGACACTGTTTTGTTCCACTCCAGGATTTGCATGTCCGAAATCTCGGTTCCTCTTTTGTTCCTTTGCCCAATTTGGAAGGTTAAAATTTCAGTTTCGGTTTGTTACCTTGCATGGTAGGCTTGTCCGAAATTTCATTCTTTTTACACCTGCGTTGGAAAACTTGTATAACCATCCATTTTTCAATCAATCAAGTTTTTCGCTCCTTGCGCCCGTAACAGTCCCCTTTATTTGGTGAATTGTGTTGTTGTTATTACCAGCAACCGCTTGACTGTCTTCTTTCGGCTCTGTTAGATAATGCATTCAAGCCTTTGAGATCAGCAGGAGTCCACGTTTTTCGTTCATTTATTACGACTAGAGAAATTTGCCTAAGCTCAACTTTCAAGTTTTACCGAGACGAACCTGAGTTATTAGGAGAGTCAGTGAATTATTACGGCACCTCGATGCAGGGTAATATTTCGGGTGAATAGAATTAAGAAAGAAAGTTTGTCCAACGTGTGGGCTTCTGCCTGATTTTAGACCTTGGAGTCCATACGATTTCTTCAAGAAAGTTACACGGTAAGAAATACTGTACAGGGGATGAAGTGTTTCAAAAATAGTTGACAACTTGTGTGTGGAGAAAGATCACCGTGGTTATGGGTGCAAAATAAATGGTATGGTGAGAGTTGTGACATTCTTCTTTAAATTAATTATTGCTACGTAAACACCTTGACAGTGATTGTGATCGACAAAAAGTAACCGTGCTACAAATGTTGTGCCTTGAAAGCAAGTAGACCCTCTAAGTTGCAATCTTGTGTTACTAGTCGATCGTGCCGTGGCCTTTGCTTCTCACGCCGACTCATTTCTACATTATTTTATTATCAAAAGTGGGGAAAGTTCGACGCTTTCTATGAACGAAGAAGACACTGCAAAATTCTTGCTCCAAATTCCAGTTAGGGAAGCCCTTCAAAATCAGGCCGTTAATTTGTTATCGTGTCATGAAAGTTTCCTCCGACGTGTGAGCCACGCAATGTGAAGTATCTTTGCGCACATGTTGCGTACCATGAGCTTGAGACCACGGAGAGATGACCTGCACAACCAGAGCAGACTTGAGCAACGCTGCTGTGCAAAACGGGGTCGAGCAACGCTATTTGGTTATCTAGGCCTTCAGGATTCAATTTTCGTGTCCACTTTGCTTCTGTGAAAACATCCCTGTACATTGATTCCACGTTCTCTACAGTCCATTGCAAATGGCCACCTCTTTTCGCTCCCTCGAGATCGCCTTTGATGGGCGTAAAGAGCCTTGAACAAATTAACTAATAACTGAAATAATAACGCTGCTATACAAAGTAAAGTTCAGCAAAGTGGTCGTACAAAGTATGGTTGAGTAACGTTGCTTCACAAAGCAGGGTTGAAAAACACAGCTCAACACGCAGTAACGACACAGCACCTAGGTGAAGTCGACACACAGTCTGAGAACCCGTGTCTGCAGCATGGAAGATGCTGCTGTGCAAGTGGCCGACACCGCCTGAATCTGCACTCTTGTTTTCTTTGGGTAATTTTCACCCATTTTAAAAATATACCTTGTAGACTTTGGCTGAAGATTGAGACCTGTTGAACAAGCGTTTATATTGGTCAATTACCGCAGAAGACACGTCAACTATCCGTTGACCCCACAACAAAGTACGCATCTGCTGCACACGTGGCGGTAGCGTCTACCTTGGTGCAGATTTAACGCAGGTTTATGGGAGGGTGACTTGCATGCAGAGTAGGAAGGAAATTAAAGGGCGATTTAACTCGGTAACATAATTTCTTAGGCCGTAGAATTGAGGCCTGCGATGTGGTCATGCCCCGTGCATAGCAGCGATTGCAGCTTGGTGAGGGGTGTGAATAATGCAAGTTTTTTCGTGTTCTTCACTAATTTTTTCTTTAGTGAACCGTGAATTATGACGGTAATGGTTGTGCTCTGAGTACTTGTGATGAGCTGTGTTGTACAGGATATAACTTGCGTTACTTATATCCCACTGTATAATAATTGCCCCGGCTATAGGTAAGAGAAAATTCCCATGTCCCTATTCCTAACTAATCAGCGAGACTGTGAGAGAAGGCAGTCCGTATCAGAGACGCTGTAAATAACAAAATTTCATGTCAGATTTACCGTAAATAAGAGAATGTCTAAAGAAATTAACATCATTTGTCCCGCCACTTTTGGCTGGGGGCATCTATTAGTACTGATTATGTTAGTGATTTGTGTGTCGTGTTGGTGATTAGTGAATAGCGTGAGTATGTAGTAGGTGGTGAGGGTGAGTGGTGAGAGGTACGTGTGGGTGAGTAGTGAGAGGTACGTGTGGGTGAGCAGTGAGAGGTACGTGAGGGTGAGTAGTGAGAGGTACGTGTGGGTGAGCAGTGAGAGGTACGTGAGGGTGAGCAGTGAGAGGTACGTGTGGGTGAGCAGTGAGAGGTACGTGTGGGTGAGCAGTGAGAGGTACGTGTGGGTGAGTGGTGAGAGGTACGTGTGGGTGAGCAGTGCCCTCACATCCCCCACTGGGCTAGAGCAGCACAGTACGCTGCTGGCGGGCTGGCGAGCGATAGTGCAAGCGCGCTCCTGAGACTGGACCCCCGTCAGGCCCCCACAACCCAGCACCCCCAGCAGGGGGCGTCCAGACGGAGCTCTTGCTGGACCCAAACTCCTGACGACACATTTCTGAAGGCATCGCTACATGGACAAAAAAATTCAGAAATTTCGTCTCCACTTACGAATTTTTTCGACTGCCTGACAACTAAGAATTGGCTTAATTCGTCAGTGGACGCGAATTTTGTGGCCATTTTTTATCGACTGGCGTGTTGTTCGCGAGCGGAGCGGGGCTTACAAGTCGAGGTTCCTCTCGCCAGTAATTCCTCCATTTTTGTCTCAAAGTTTAGGGAATTCTTAAGAGCTGCACACCTCTTCGCTCGTGCATTTCTTGCAGCAAATCAAGAATTTATAAAATAATGTTTCGTATGCTCGTTATGGCTCTTCAATCAGGTTCGGCGATAATTTTTAATCTGTACCCCTTTGTTTGACAATCTAGAAATATGTTCACAAATTTTATTACTTTGTAATTACTCTCGGATCTTAGCAAAAACGGATATAAATAAAATGAAGAGTAAAAATGAAAATTTAGCACAAAAAGTTTTCCGTAAATCATTAAAAAATGATGAGACACTTATTAAACAGCTGCTACCGCCCGCGTTCGACCTACGCAAGTCATTGTTCATCGCTGTCAAAAGCTGATTATAGCAAATGCAACGCTGAGATTTGGAGTTCAAGTTGTTTTAATTGAATATCAAGCCTAAATGGTGTTCCGTATAAGTCCCGTAATTATCTGACTGTATGCATTTGTGAGTGGGGTTTTCATTTATTTACGATTGTTGTTCCATTCATTCATTATTTCATGCATACATTTTAATTTATTTTATTTCATTCATTCATTTCATTTATTCATTATTTTATTTCATATATTAACATTTATGAGTGGGATTTTTAATTTCACAATCAAGTATAGGACGTCATTATGGAAATCTCCCGTTGACGTCATCTAGCGTAACGGTGTGATGTATTTTAGGTGCGATCTTCACTGCCGCAGAGCTTTTGTCTCTGTCCTCTGACCTCAGAAGGTCCAATGCCTCACGGAGTGACATGAGGTTTGGTGCTTTGGATCATGAAATATATCTTTCATAAATATATTTTTGAGTTCATGAGAGATTTTGTATAACTTGCGTAATATCCGGAGACAAATAAGCAAGAGAAGTCTCCTGGTGCCTTGTTCAGGTCCCATACCGGCCTGTAAAAGTTGTTTGCTGAGCCTTGGTCACTTTAGTATACATGGAGTTAAGAAAAATTGCCTGTTGCGGCTCGCCGGACTTCATATGCCAATTGAACAACTTCATCTTCCCTCACAGTAGAGGCAAGCCCAGAGCACAGCGTGTAGTGCGGCTGTGGTGTCTAGCAATGTTAGTTTTGGACCTCAATGGGAGCAGCCTCTAACGATAGCTGCGCTAAACTTAATGCATTATAATTTTTTCGTAAGCTCACCAAATGTAGAATTTATGGGAATACAGATTCAAGGAACTTCCAGTGTTGGAAATAAAATTTCAGAAATTTCTGGTTTGGGAAATATAGATTTTGGAATTTTTAATTTTTGAAATACAGATTTAGTTAGTTTCCTGTTTTGGAAATACAGGTTTAAATAATTCTTGGTTTTGAAATATGACTAAGAAAATGTCTTCAGTGTTCAGCAATTAACAAAAAGTGAACAATCAAGCGCCATCCGCTTAGTAATTTTCATAGAAATTTAATTCTATTCACCTGCTAACCGCAACTGCCCAGGCAGCCTGGGGTGAATTCACACGGTCTGTGTAACCAACAGAACCCGTGTGAATATGACAACCAAGGAGTCCACCCATGTCGGCAGGGACCGTGTAAATGTGACAACCAAGGCGTCCAAATTCAGGGTGCGCCAAAATTATGTTGACACAATTTTCAAATTCAAAAAGTTGTTCATCGTAGAGTTATGTTATCATTTTACAGTTCATTTTAAAGCTACAGATATCTATATTTTAGTTCAGAGTTATATTAAATTTACAGAAAGTTATTTATTAGCTATTGATCGAAATGCTATCGTATACTTCCATTTGGAAGTTAAGAATAATTCATCCATCGCATTTGATGTTCGTCGTGAAATGGTATTAATCATTTAAAAAAATCTAAAAACCTAGTACAATGCGCAATCAATCACAAGGCAGAAAACAATCTGTGAAGACATCGCAACTCACCAAGAACACGCCAAAAAGTAGAGAAGAAATCCTCGTTGCTTAGCTAAAAAAACTTACCTGTTTGACTTACCTCCGCAGAGGCAGAAGTAAGTCAAACTTCAATGCTTCGACAGTTAAAGGACAATTTCGAGATCTTTCCTAATAAAACGCAAAATTAGGGACGAGTGTACATCTGTCACATCCTCGAGATAGCGGTTTTTTGACCGCTGACGTATGATCCCGCGTATTGGCAACACTCAGCCGAGCGGGTATTATTGTGGCAAGACGACAGTGTATCTCATGACCTCGTGCAATTCTAAATTTATTTTAAGTGTATTTTGATGTGCTGGGTTTTTAAAATCGCATTTAGTTTCCATTATGACACCATTTCTCATTTGGAGGGGCTTGTTTCAATTTAAGAGTTACTAAATCTTCAATATTTGAGTGTCGGTGTGCCTTCACGGTCATAGTGCTGGGCAAGTCGTCGGTTTGTAGCGATCCACGGGCAGCCTCAGACAATGTTAAATGATTGATTATGATCTAACTACATAAATTACCTTATCGTTCAGTAAATCCATCAATTCAGTAATTTTCAGGCAACTCAACTCTAGTAACCCCATCTCTTTCGAATTGCAGAGTAGGTAGGTAGGTGAAGTAGTCAAGAGACTAGAAGATCGAGTGCCAGAATCCATCAAATTTTGTAAGTATTTGACAGCCTAAATGCATTCGCCCTTTACCATGTGCAAACTCAGTGCAGCTCACTAAACTGGTTGTCTCCTTTTATCTTGCATAACATGCCATGGGCACCCAATGGTAGAAATACCCGTCACGCAGCTCTATGAACCTAAACTTTTTGCTCTCTCTTGCGATAGGAATATTTTGCCTGTTGACCAGAGTCCAAGCTCTGATTGAAGGTGATCAATTATATTAAAAATGTTTCTTTTTATGTGTGTGTCCAGACTTATAAGTTTCTCTTTGATTCGTTAGAAAGTTAAAGCTCATGCCTGAGACCCGTGAACGCGTTCTGTGTTATATTAAAACACGTAAACGCTGGAGCGTAAGAAGCTTTCATGTTTTGAAGTTGTGTAGCATTATGCCATTATTACCACAGCTGTGATATAATGCCCTTCGCGTTGTCAGTCCTTTTAATAATAAGTTCCCATGTTCTTCATGTCTTTCTTCATGGCTCCGATGTGTTCTACTATTACTGTGACTGAGATGTAGACAATATTTTATTTCAGTCAGCACCTTGTTATAAGTTAGCCTATTTTCCTGGGCTTCTCATAATCCACTGATTTAACTAATTCTTACTTATCTGGTGCCGTTTCCTTTGGTGAGCCCTGCCCTCTCGGATGTAAATATTCTCTATGGTTAATTTGTCGAGCCTGGGAATGAACCAACGCTATTAGATGCATTATTTAGTGTTTAGATATCTGTCTTACCAATGCACGACGTTCCAGTGAGATAGAGCATTGTTGTATGCAAGCTCCCTCGTGGCATAACTTGTCTCGTTTCTGTTGGCGTATTATTTACCCAGCTAGGGATCTTTTATTTTAGGTCATCCTTCATTCTGAGAGTTGTGTTTATGTTGAGAAAAACTAGATAAGCACAGACGCATTCTTGCCTGTAAACAGACCTACCTGAGGAGACTTGATGTGGAAGGCATGCATTTTCATTAACAAGTTTAACTTCTATATCTACCTTATATTTGGCGCTAAAATCTACATTATTTTTCACCACGTACAGCAAAAAAGCATCCAAGGGATACAGCCACGGGTTTCCTTCCTCTTGGACAAGGCAACATCCATTCATGGCAGGATGACACTTGAGAGATATCGGCACATCGTCAATCTCACGGTGGAAGGCACGTTACCCAATTTGGTTTTCACTTTTGAGAACAAATTCGACGTTCAGTCAAGTATTAGCCATCGGAATGATAGAATTTAGCTCAGGGATGGGCCAAGAGAAGGTATAAGAGTGAATTGCAGTCAAACTTCATTGTGCTGCAGGGTGAACTGCTAGCACTGCTATTGGAAGGTCTTCTCTCAGTTTCGTTCTATCGGGGACTTAAGATTAACAGCCAGCGGTACATTTCCGACAGTGATCGCAGAACTGCCCCGTGTGCACTTGGACAAGTTGATGGTAAGCCTTGGACCCTTCAACAAGACTACGCTCTATTCCACGGTTCCATAATGGACCAAAGTTGGATGCAGGCTCGCATTCTGGTTTCATCGGCTAGGATGAATAGACCTCGTAAGGTCGGGATCTGAATCCGCTGGATTTTTCGGAGAGGTCCTTTCTGGAGGGCACGGTCAGCATAGCACCTCATGCATCGCTCGATGATCTGAAGGCTAAACTGCGTCGAGAATGGCTCTGGTCCCACAAGTTGCACTGCGTGCCTCTCCTAACTCCTTCCAAACACGACTCAAGGATGCTAGCTATCCTGGGTAATGATGCACTCATTAGCCAAGTCGTGGCTTTTTTTCGCAAATCAAATGTCTACGGTCTTGTTTAACGTATGGAAATACTTCTCTGTCCAAATTTCTCTATTGTATTTGAAAGTGAAGGCACCGCCCCATTTCAGTAACTCTCGATCTAGGTCTCAAGGGAGCCCGAAAATCGTCTGAACAATTGAATTCAAACCTACCGGTCCTTAAAAGTCCCAATTTATTTTAGTGGGGTCCATAGTTGCTTAACGCTGGTGACCCTGGGGGAAACTGATGGATAAAATAAATCAAATCACGGCTGCTCTCAAAAATAACGAAGGTTATATTGAATAAATTTCTTTCATTATTTTAAGGCATCCACTGCTTGTAGTTTCATGCATTAAAGTATCATTTTGATTGCTTTTTCACTAAAAAATCTGACAAAACTTGTGTTGCCACAAATTTGCCGGACCTTGAACATCGACAGTGACCAAGTGAATGCAACAGTCATATTGCGACAGTGGCCTTCGACGAGTTGAAGAAATGTCCATTTTTCCTTCTCGCATGGCTCAGATTAGATGCAGTCGATGGACGTGCATAAGTTGTTTTTCCCTGATGCGTATGGTACGCGGTAGTAGCTTTTTCTAGTATTGAAAGGTAAGAATCGGTGATAATTTTAATTACAAAACTGGGACGTTAGTCTTTCAGACAGTTTGTACTTTTGAATGGCAGCTTTTCTTTGATGTGGGAAAATACACGAGGACAAACACAAAGGTCTTCTAAGTTTCCATTCTTTTGCTTGAAGGAACATCAAATTTTAAAAGACTTCCAGAATCATCCTTTCATATTTCTTACAAAGGACCTGAGACTCGCCGGTAAACGTGGGTCAGTTATCAAGAGCCTTAACGTCAACTTGGTTTTTATTTGCTTTGAGTTAGCAGTGAGGCGGTTTTAGGTGCGAGCGAAGGCTTTCAGTGAGGACGAACGCAGGCGATAACAAAGGAGACCAGCAGCGGAGGCAATCTGCCGGAATCTGCCAGAGAGCATTTTCGGGGTCGCCTGTTTCGAAAGAATTCGAGATTCTCGGATCGACTAACAGCAATGATGAGATCATCTGTAATGGAAGAGCTTCCAGGCGTCGAAGATGAGCTTTGTACAATTGTGATTTGCATAACTGCTGAGCTCTACTTGAGGTGCTGTCTACAGCTGCAAGACAAAGAGACCGTCATATTCTGAGGCTCTTGTTCTTTTCTGCTGCAGCTGCTGCCAATCAAAGTCAATTTCGGGGACGTTTCTCATTCACTGGTGTCTGAGAAAGACGAATTGAAACTGTCCCATCCGGCTTAGGGGAATGAGCTGCACCATTCTGTACTAGTGACTGCTGGAAGCCCTGCAATCTTGAATTCGAAATCTTTCCATCAGCGCCCGACAGGCCTGGTACCTGCACATCACTCATATTTTGTACTCATTCATCTTTTACGTGATTCAAAATTTACTGAATAAGTAAGGTCTGACCTCGATGTCAAGTGCGTTGCGAACTCAAGCAGCTTCTAAAAGGGCAGCCTTGATGTGACTGAACTTATGGGTTTCAACACTTGCAATTGTTCAACAGATTCAATGTGTGCTCTCTCTGCCTCGTGGTTTGGTTGGAAACAACCATCAAAACGTCGATTTTGCTGGTTTTGTCGGACTCCTACATTGTAACATCTATTTCCCTGATTTTGTTCAACGGTCGTAGTACTGCGCCCAGTTTTTTGTGCGATTTGTCGAGCGTACGAAAACTTTTGAGTTGTGATCTATTTAGTTTTGGAGCATCGACGATATTCTTCAAATTTGGAAGACTGTCATGGTAAAATTATCTGGGTTAGCTGAGCAATCATCCAGTACTTTGAGAGAGCGTCGAATGCTTGTGGTGATTATCAACTTAATTCAAAGGTACAAATGCGAAATAAATGATATTAAAATTAAATCGACTATAAGTATAAATTCTTTACCGCAAAATTCAATCAAACTTCGCTTTTAATTCTCCTAGTTTTGATTACGTTTAGTTTTCATCGAAGTTTTTATCGACGTATTTTCTCGGGACATAGGATCTTCATTATTTCTTACGTGAAATGAAACTTCAGTTCAAGTATATTCATTTTAACCAGACCTTTTCAAAAAGATACATGACGGAAACCTATGTTCCCCTACATGCTCCATACATTGCATCGTTACATTCGCTCCACATCGAAGTGAAGGTCTCGCCCAACACAAGGAAGACCACGACCTCCAGAGCTGGCCCTTCATCATGCATGTACCGTACGTTCCTGAGGGCAGGCGTCACCGCAGGCCTGTTTGTTCGGACACTCGCCAATTCCGATCTTATGCACACAAATGAAAGCTATTCCAATTCATTCCCAGGACGCCCCGAGTAAATATGAGCTCACGCCTTGAGCGTGCTTAAATTTATTGAACCAAATATTTCCTCCTGGCCTTGGGCGACTGCATGCGCATTAACGAGCAGTTTTATTCGCGTGAAGAACTGTGAATTGAAGTCCGATGCGTGGTGGTGATTTCATCTTCGAAGACATGTCAAGATAAATATGATAAGGCAGAAACTGGAGAGAGACTGGAATAACGTGGGAGTTTAAAAGAATTGAAAAAGGCTTCTGAAAAAAATATGATAAGTTTGGATGTTTGTGACGGATGTACGAGCCATCGAGTTAGTATCTGAAGCTTTCAATCGGATTTAATTGGGCATTGAAAACCATACAAATTAGGGAATTTCGTTACTGATAGAATACCCAATTGCAATTATTTATGTTTCACCTATTATGAATCTCAGTTTTAATGTATTTTTTATAGAATAATCTGATGTGGCTAACAAGTGCGCTACTCTTGCGCTTAAGCTGTTTTTCAAGAGAACGTCATTCATGTTGAACTGCGTATAACAATCGCCATCAATTATTTATACTATGATTCGAAACATGAATTTATTTTCTGGTAGAAATGAATCAACAGTAAACGTGATGGAGCTGGAAGCTCTAGCATTATTAAAAGCATAGCTGATTCCAGTCTCTGGAACTCTGCGTTGGAAATGTGCGAAAAATTTGCTCCCTGAGCGAGCCAGTGTTCAATCATGGAGCATGTACTTTAAACGTTTGTTCAATTTTAGAGCGAAAGATTTGCACATTCATTCTCTTGAATGAATATTGGTTAATTCTCAGAATGGAGGATGGGATGATTTCCGTGCATAAAATGTACGTTCAGCGAAACTCGTAAGTGAGGGGCGTCTGTGTTGAGCAACTTGAACTCTCTTTGAGGACGAATTTCTTGTCATCTTCGAAAGAAAAAGGACCATTTACTTCTGACATCATGAATTCAATACGTAAAAAGAGCTAACGAGATAGAGCTCGTGAGCTACGACCAGCTACTTCTGGGTCCAAAAAACTGGTAAAGTGAGAAGAACCGCTGGGGCACCGCTCCTAATTGCCTTTGTATTGCTGCTTAAGTGTTCAAAAGACATTAAATTTAAATTCTACTCACATCGATTATTGAGTGGCAGCTGTATTTTTTATCTGTTGAAGATCTTTTTAAATGAATGTGAATAAAATACTCAGTATCATGAAACGTTTCATTAAGCTGGATCGCTCAGTTGAAGTGCTTTTATACGAAGCATTGTAAAGATGCGAAGAGTCCGTTTGTGCAGTGAGCTCTCGAAGCCTGAAAATACGTTGTTAAATCCATCTAGAACAAGGAAAGTTTTATCCGCTGAGATTGAGTGACATTTTTTCCACGCATTTTAAAATATATTTGTAGTGTCTGCTACCAGTGCTGAAGTGCTCTGTGTGATGGCATTATAGCTTTCACGCGCTTCTTTTTCTCGTTTTTGCGTAGACTTGAGACAGAATTGAGGGCAATACATTGGAAGGTTTTTAAATACACGTGGTGGATTGCTCATAAATTTGAAGTCTCATGAGTTTATACTCCATTCAATTTGGCATTGGTATAAGCCATTCTCTCGGAGCGCAATAAATAGAGATACCATCAGTACTTCATTCAGACGAGAGCTTTGGGCGTTTTTCAGGTAGATAAGAAGACGATCGCTTGGTCTTCGGGTCGGACCATCTCTCACCGCTATCTGGGCTCGAGGATCTGCTTCTCTACGGCCGCCTCAGTGAGTACCCTCATTCGTTTTCATGCACTATCATTTATTTTACTCTTTATTGCTTGTAACATGTTAATGCACAAATACTATCCTTGGTGCACGTCCTCATGCTCCTGATGCTCAGTAAAACTTTACGAACCGCCGTCAGTTGATGAACAGCTGAAGCTTTAGTCGGCAATGTCTTCTACATGCGTCTTGTCCCGAAATATTTTGAAATTTTACGCTTAATTCGCATGTGCATGTTGATGCAAATGAATGACCCTTGGTTGTTGCAGTATGTAAATGTATTGTTATTCAGGTGTTGATGACGTTTCAGTTTTGAGTACCCAGCATTTTTTCGGGTCGTGTTGGTAACCCATTTTGTCACATTTGCTTCCATTTTGCCGTGTCGCTCTCATGTCGTAACATGAGCTCTCGCTTCATCGTATTTCAAAGAACGACGTCTTCAGTGTCACGATCTACATCCTCCGTGCGCGCTCTCATGTCGTAACATGAGCTCTCGTTTCATCGTATTTCAAAGAGCGACGTCTTCAGTGTCACGATCTACATCCTCCGTGCGCGCTCTCGTATCACTCAGGAATTGCATAGACTCCTAGCTCGAGCTGTAATATCAATGCCTCGATTGTGAGGCTCCCCTCGACTTTCATGATTGATTTTCCATATGCAAACGAGCATTTTCCGGCGGCTACACAATTATTCTCCATCAATTTTGCATTGGGAATACGCATTTTAGTGCTGCGATGGATCTCGTTGCATAACTACAGGCATCGGCTGGCTCGTGGAGCTCAGAATGAATACTAATCACTTCCATCTATCAGGTCGAACGCAAGCTATTAGACGAGTGAATGCAAGTACTCTAAACACGCTTTAGAAACATTCGATCGCTGAGCGAGTTCTTCGGGATATTTCTTCTATCGTAATTACATTCACAAAAAAGGGTTTGCTCTGTCCTTAATGACAGGTATATCCTTTTGCTCCTCGAGAAATTTGCGAGTGATGTTTCAGTTTCTCGACGAGTTTGTAATTTTTTTACATAGGTGTTTTTGTTTGAGTGCTGGCTAAAGGCATCCTTCCCTCGTTGATTTTAATAGTCTAAAAACTCACGTTGCGATAAAAGGCAACGACTGCGACCTTCTCAGACCGAAGTCGATGTGCTAAATGAGGCAATGTTGGGGCGCTGCTTGTGTACTGCCCAGCCCTGAGGAGAAATAATGGAGAGCTAGGTTGAGCAGCTGTTTTCATGGGCATAGCGTTATCTCTACCAAACCTTGTTCTCATCCGTCAGTGTGATATAAAGGATACTCGAAAATAAATTCATGCATGGAATAAGAAATTTTGTAGTGATACCTATGATTTCCATAAATATGTTGGTAGTCTCCCCCCGAATCTTGTTCTCGTCCGTATGTATGATACAGGAGATACTCCTCGAATTGAAATGCATGTATGGGTGAGATATTTTGTCTTCAAACGAGCGGTAAGGATCAATGGGATGATGGTAAATCGGGCTTGTGACACAACTTATGAAGTAACTTAAACTTAAATAAACTTAAGGATAAACTTAAGTTGGTCCTTACGTATTATCGGGAGGACTTTTGATTTTTACTTTTTCTTTTTTTTCACAGGGTTTGTTGGTTAGTATGAAGTCACTTTTGGAAGCAATTGCGACGTTCTGGCCTCCGGAATTACAAATGTAATGGTTAGGTTAGGTTAGGTAATTCCGGTTTTTTGAAAGGTCCTCCCGATAATACGTAAGCACCCTTAAGTTTATTAACTTCATTAAGTCTGAGAAACTTAAATTACACCTAGCTGTAGCTATGAAAAAACAATTCTGAGGGTGATAAGGTTATATTACAATGGCTCCATTTGTTACAATGGCCAAAATTTTCAACATTAACAACGCCACTTGATTATTTGAGGTCATTTAAGCTGCTGTTAATGAAAGGAGTCGTTTGAACTCTTGGCAAGGAATTAACTGAATTAATTAGCTAAGTTAATGTGCGGTAGCAGTCAAGAAAAGAGGAGATGAACGAGTCCGTTCAACTACGAGACTTTGCATATTTGTTCCCGTGTGCGTCAATGTCATCACCGACTTTAAAAGTGACCACAAAAATAAGCGAGTTATTATAGCTGTGCGGTACAACCTCTCCCCATGATTGTAACATTAAAACAGCGTTCATCTCTCGACAAGAGTGAGCGGATCCCTTTTTGAAAGTTGTATTCTGGGAGCTGGAGTCCGCTTCAATAACAGCCTCAGATTTCTCTCACGTTTTTCCAGCGGAGTGCGACATTTTTTGATGTAGCTTCCAGTTCATGTCGTTTGGAAGTAGCTGCTGTGATGCTTCTCTCTCTGTGCACGCTTTTGCTATGCTTCTCGCTGTCTCTGTTGTACACAAATTGAGAAAGGACTAACCCTTTTCTGCCCTAATTTTTTTCCAGTTGAATTACATTTTTCAGGTATATTTCTTTTGAAGGTACGTTGTTGGTGCGCTGGGTAAAAAATAAACGAAAACAGGGGGACAACGTTTCTTATTAGTTGCCTACAGCTTTTACCCAAGGGTCTGGACTTGAGCTTCAAACGCTGGAACATGCGATATTCCGAGACTTATTTGAATGCTCCTACGTTTTTGAGTCATAAAAATATAGATATCCAGATGCAAGCTTTCCTGACAAGAAATTAGTTACCTTGTCTTTGTAGAGCTTTTCAGGTAACTAATTAGAGCTAATAAGAACTTTAGAGCTAAATAATTACCTTGTGTTTTCTTCAATCGGTTTTTGAAGCAGTGACTGAAGCCAAGATTATGCACAAGTACTGGAAAGGCATCAGTCTTCATTCAGAGCTGATAAGGTATAGACTTGTTCCTTAGTTTCTCCACAACGATTGGACGGAAGCAAGACGTCTCGGAATGGCAAAGGGAGCTATTGCGTCTGGTGGGGCCAGCGAACACCCAGTGGAGGAAGTAACGGAATTCGCGAGCTTTTCATGCCGCACTCGTATGCGGGTGGAAACAATCCTGCACATACGGCAACTTGGGCAAAATTATGGTCGGAAGAAAATCCTAACCGGTTGGGGCCGGCGCGTGTGTCCCGAACTGTTGACCAGATCATTAACAATACGCTGTCTATTTTTATACTCATTCNTACTCGGGTTTTTCCCATTTTTGCATCATTATTTATTTTTATCTGTTCAGCACTGATGATGAAATGTAAATATTTCGAAGCGCTTGGAATTAAATACTTATCTTATCGTTGGCTCTCCTCTTCATACTGAAGGTGAAATTTCTCAGAAATTGACCTATAAGAGCAACTATATTTTTATAAAATACAAATCTCGGTATTCATACTTGTTATTCCTAAAGCTTCATATGTCAACAATTCATTTGCGACATTGTACTAAGCAGCGAGTTGAAGCGATGGAAATTTCAACGTTGACTGCAACTACGCTGCTCGGGCGAAGCCGTATTGACGATTTTTGCGTTTCCAAGACGAAAAACTCAGAAGACCTTAGGTACATTTCCAGCAGACCAGGATAAAAATGTTCACTTTTAAATGCGCACAAGAACGTTTTCGTGCACAGATCCGAAAATTTCGAGTTAAGCATTTGAGACTTCGACCTCAAGATTATGTTCCTCAACTCCAGATTGCTGCTCGTCATTCTGAAGAAGAGGGCGAACAACGATCAACCCTATCGTAATATTGCTAAACATTCAAGTGAAGGAGTGCAGTTTAAGCCCCACGATGGGGGTGGAGACATTTAGGGCTCTTCGTGTGACGCGTGAGATGATCGCAGGGCTTAAAAATATGTTTAGAAGCTGGCATTATTGCTCCTCTCGCCATTATTAGAAACTCGAGTTACGCGTCACTTGTGCTTTGTGACTAAAATTTGATTTCACTCGTTTCACTCAAGACTAGCAAGCCGCTAGAAGAAAACACCGTTCACTTGGTCAAACCATTTCCGTCAATAGATTATGAAATAGAAACGAAGAGTTAGTACAGCACGGCTTTAATCGCACTGCAGTATTCTACACGGAGGCAGAGCTCAAAACCTCGGCAAACACAATACTGAACACCAAAGAGATCCTCATAAACTAGAGTGACACTGCTTTCTGAATAGACATCTCGCGTAATGGTGGGCGGCTGGGAACTGCAATAAGCAGGGCGTCCAGGCCTCTTTGGCTGCACTCTGCGGCCCACAGCGGCACAAAGTTCTAGGCCGTGACTTAGAACCCTGCAAGCGTGCGGCGGGCGGTCCCCGCAGGGCAAAGATCCTTGAGAGTATTGGCACAGGAATATACGTCCAGACTGTTGTGTGGGAACTACAAGCCGCACAGAGACTTCTTGTGCAATTCTTCAACACTCTAACCTCGAAAAATTCAGACATGTTGTCCTGTGTTGGTGCAATTGCAGCATTGAACCCTGTGTAAAATTCTGTTGCCACAGACGGGAAAGTCCGTTGCCTCAGGACTTGAGGTCCAGGCCCTAAATTGCCCGTAGTAACTCGTGACTCAGCTTAAAAGCTTCATTCGAAGTACCAGAGTTTTCATTGACTCTGTCGTATATATTATAAGCGTACGAAAACGTCTGATTGCGCAGTTTCCTACCCTCTAATAGACTGGTACTCTAAACGGCAACATCGTTTACAGCTAACTCTGAAATAAGGGACTTAAATTTTTGATACACGTCACTGCAGTCCTATTGTCTTGGACGTGCTGTTGTCTTTGTTGTACGATAATGCATTTTGAGGTTTCTCGTGTCTGGTCCCTAATACAGGGAGCGGTAACTTCTTTTCTGCTCAGGTTTTGGGCTTCAAAGAATGACGTAAATGAGGAAAGTTTGGGATGCGGTCTCTGGAGCCTCTCGAAAGAGGCTGGCGTGGCTGCGCCCCCTGCGCGCGGCCGAGCAAAAGAACAAACGGTGATGTGCTGCAGTTCGCCCCTCATTACTGGTGACAGGGAGAGTCCACTGCCGCCCTGTGGTAATGGAGGGAAGGATGCGGTGCAGTGAAGGACACGCTGACTGGTGACGGAGTAATGGAGGGAAGGAATTATTTATGCTACATTTTTCCAAGGTACGATACACTTTTTGACCGGGTAGTGTACGTTACTACGCATACCATCAAGATAGGGGTTTTGTCTCATAACATCTCCTTTTCTTCAGGGGGTGTAAGATAGGCAATAGGATTAGGTTACTTAGGTTTGTCATAGTATGCTATGGAAACTGGCATCTATGCTAGCCGGGCTCTGTTACGTCACAGTCCGTACCCACTTTACTTCTATCAATTTCCACACCTTCTTCTTTATCTGTTCTTCGTCCTTTTTTCTCTTCGTTCTTAACTTGCTATTTTTATGCGCATCAGATCCTGTGTGGGAACATAACTTGTGCGTAGATTCCCCGTTCTCAATAGTCTATACTACTCTAAATAGTTCATCTTGGATTTTTAACAATTAAGTTTCACGTAGACACGAGGGTTTAAAATAACTAAAAATGGAATCTAATAACATCTAATAATTTTTCTGAAATAGCGATGATTTGAAAAGTTATCCAATTAATAACATTGTCACGTACTACGTGATATTGATTTCATATTATCACAATAAAAGAGCTAAAAGCTCCAGGCCTCTGACACAGAGCACTAAGGCGGCCAGGAAACGGAGGCAAACTATGAATTTGAAGTCAGCGCAGCAACCTGTGCCTCGTTGACCACTCGCACCAGGTCGCCTAACTTACGAAGTTCGAAGGCCATCTCAGACTTTGCGTTCCACTTTACTGCCATACTGAGGCCGGGAACTGAGGCTCAACTGCAGCGAGCTCAATCCCATCGCGTCATGCAGGGACTATCTGGCCAGCTGCTGCTGCCGCACGAGTGGTCTTAATCTCACGGACTTAAAGTTACCAGGATTAACTCAAGTCTGAACACAACAGGATGCGATTTGCCACGTGGCAACAGAAGACTTTGTCTTCCTTGTTTCCCGCATGGGAAACTCGCCTTATGAGCGAATGTTCCTCATGAGTAGTTTGTAGCTCTGATTGACCGCCTTTTGTCTATTATTTTGGAGTAGTGTTCTGGAGTGACTGTTTCAATTCTTGCCATAAATATCTGACAGACTTGGACTTCGTAAAAGAAAAATATTATGAAATTATTTAGCAGCTTCACGGATGCTTTTAGCTCAATTCAAAAGATTACTTTGAGTTACTTAGCAATTTCAACTACGAGCTCGGAGGTGCCTAGAAGAAGACCAGTGTCAGTACTTTCCTTGCATGAATGTATTGTGAATTTGTTTGTAGTCGTGTAGACCTAAGGCTTCCTGTTTTAATTTGTTCTTTCTTGAGAGAGTTGGCGATTTGTCCAACCGACCTGCAGAACGAGTGCCTTTATTTGTGTTGTCCATTCTGGACTCTTCGTTTTGTTAAAACGCTCCCGGCTTTGTCGTGTTGTCCATTCTGAACTCTTCGTTTTGTTCAAACGCTCCTGGTTTTGTCGTGTTCTCTGGACTCTTCGTGTTATTTGAACACTCCTGGCTTTGTCGTGTTGTCCATTCTGAACTCTTCGTTTTGTTCAAATGCTCCTGGTTTTGTCGTGTTGCTCATTCTGGACTCTTCGTGTTATTTGAACACTCCTGGCTTTTAATTGAATGTGGGACAATTCTGCGCATGATATTGAAGCAACTATTTTTTGTTTCTTTCAAATTTGATATTGACGTGATGGCATGAAAGGTCAATTAATTTCTCTTTCGTACGTGTTTTTTGGGGTGTTAAAGTTGAAAAAATCTTTCGTACCTCTATCCTAGAACACTGAACTTCTTGAGGCCAACTTCTGGCTGCTGCAGCTACCCTAATTGTGACTGGTTTTCATCGTTCCTTCTGTCTTTCGGACCATCTCTGTTCCCTCGTCAACATAGTCCTTGATCTCTTGTTCTTTAGGGCTATGAGCGTTCGTGAATTAACCACGTAAGTTTAATGTAATCCTTCCCCAGTCCCCCTCTCGGCAATTTTGCTTAGATTATTTCAATAAAAACTAGGAATATCGCTGCAGCTGCAGGCAATTTTCATTCAAGGAATGCGACCGTGAGGAGGAAGCTGAGCGGAGACCCCAGTCGAGTGGCGCGTCCAGCAGCGCACACAAAGGCAGAGCGCGAGCTCATGCCACTCATAAATCAGCGCTGCTTGTAGCTTTGGTTCAATGTTCTCCCCTCTTGTGGTAGGAAACAATGCGGAGAATGTTTCTTTGGGCCTGACGTTCACTACTTCGCATTCCTCGACCCATGAGAGGAGTAACACCACGTTATCCTCTGCTAGGCATGTCTTTCGTTTAGCTGCAGCTTGACTCTTCTGGGGCCTCCTCGAATGTTTCTCTCAGGCAGTCCTAGTCGAATATTTTTATGAAAGCGAGAAATAGCAACATTTAATTCAGCCCAGCTGCCATGCTTGCTACGCAGTTCTCGTACTCATGAGATGAATCTCTTCTCGTGCATTTTTCGTTTGTGTGTCTTAGCTTACCTCCACATCGTTTCACTTGTCGCTTGTCTGTCCATGCGTCTGAGGGGCTGCATGTGTCTCCATCACGAGGCTGCATCGTACGCGTCATTGAACAAACGAACAACATACGTGGACTCACTGCAGTATTAAAAAATTGTTTTCACTCAAGCTCTCCATTTCAAACATGGTTGTAACAAAAAGCTACGCATCTCAACGATGCCTTCAGAGCAGTTCCGGACTGCTCCCAAAGCACACAGAACTCACAGACAATACCCGGCATCCATTTTCTTGTGGATGAATGGAGTCAGCTGCACCTGCTATATATGTAATGCATGTACATCGATTTGTACCTATACAGGTCTATGTTTGTCGCATCTATACCATGAATGTGTGTCCATTTGTATCTATGTAGGTCTAAGTTTGTCGCATCTATGTCAAGCATGCACATCGATCCAACCTGAGCTTGGGTTGAGCATAATATCAAAATTGCAATTGTGATATTAGATCAAACCGTAAAAATATAAAGATACAAAAATGAAAAATTTAGAATCATAAAAATTTGAATTGAAGCTCAGTATTTCCAGGCACTTGATATTCATTTAACAATATGAATGAGATAAGAGAACGAGAAGAAGTTACCATGAAAATCAATTCGATCGGAGAGCTCCAAGCTCCTGCAAGCATGATCGGGATCTCGCTTGAGGGATAGAGCTGATGTCTGCACTGGTTCAAGACTTGGCATCGCTTCCTACGTTTTTACGCTCGTATTCAGCAGGATTATGTGAAACGCAGGGCGTGAAGCACGATGACGAGCCAGTGTGCAGCCTGGATTAAGGAGTTTCCACGCACTGTCATTATACCTTTAAAACTTTACAAGGGATTTTTTTTTCTAAGTGCCGCTGTTCCCTTCGCTATGTTTTCCTGACGTGTAATTGCGATAATGGAGCTGGCCTCTGAAATATCTTAATAAATATTAACAATTTTCTTGGGATATTCTTGGCTTTTGGGATTTTTAGGCATTTTTTGTTGTTATATTCAAGTCAGCGGGGAATAACGCCGGATAAGGTAGGTTAGAAATAGTCACATGTGCGATATGTAGGAAATATTTGAGAGGTTCATTAGGTTCGTCGCGATAGTATTACTTATTGTCTGGGCTGAGTCTCCTCGAGAAACGTCAGAATTTAAAAAATCTATCCATGTATATTCTCAGATTAATTTTTTGATTGCAAAAGTTGAACATTTGAAGGTTCCTATTGCGTAAGCTCCTTGAATTCAGCCGGACAAGCTTACGGCATTGCCAAAGAAAAGCAAATTGACAAGAATCATTTACCCCGCAATTTTAAAATTAAATCAGAGAATAGCACTGAAGGCTCTGACCCGTCAGATGAACAGTAGCGTGGCGTGATCTCAATAGAAATATTGCATCTATACTTTTCTTTTAATTATGGGGATTAGGCTGTCCAAAATGTTGGCCTCAGGGCAGGCTGCAGCCCAGGAGCTGATATCTTAATGCAGGTGTCCACCAATATAAAGCAGGTGTTGTCAAAAATATAACTTCACGTTTGACTAGCGTGTCTAGTTGGTATGTTTAAAAAATTGAGGGTAATTGTTAAAAAATGTTCATTTTGACATTATTTCATGGACAGGGTGTGCACTTCGCATTGTGATCATGATCAAACTCATGTCTGACGTCAGACGTCTGTAGTGCGAATGTAAGAGCTATCGAAACGTGTATCTTAAGTTAAAAATTTTTGGAATTAAACAATGTGATCTTACAATATTCTATTATTTCATTTCATTAGATGTGTGATTTAAGTACGCGACAATGGAGCCAAGTTACCACTCTCCAATAACTATACACGCAAACGTTCCGCGGGCTGTGCGAGATGAACGTTTACGCTGCGATGCGCAACGCGAACAACCAAAACTATTAACGCGTGAATGTCTTGTGCCACTCGGTGGTTTCTTGAATCGGCGTGTGCTTGAAACTTTATTAAACAGTTAAGAACAATACAGCCTGATTTTGTACGCACATTTCAAATAGAACTTAGGTCCTACTTTCCCTTCGTTATCAATTTTTTTCCATTACTCCTGTATTAAAGAACTTGCAGAGCTTCTGCCATTATCAAAACTTGTGAGCACCGTATAAAATAAAGCTAGCATCTCTCCCTCGCTTTGGGGGAACCGAGCTCGAATGCATCGCTGCATAGGGTGTATGGCGAGCGGAGATGTAAAATATCTCTGTTGCAAATGGCCTGGTGGATCAGACTCTCGCACATCGCAGCCGCCCGAGGCTCTGACGATCACTCACAATTCTCAGGCGCGCCAGCCCATCTGCGATAAGTCAGCTGTTTTTCTGTGGTCGTGTCTCGTCGTGAAGTAGTGCGAGGCACCAGACGCTCCCAGCTCAATGTGCTTCTACGACCAGAAAATGGGAGTTATTTGCTCTTTATATGCAAAGAATTAGGCCAAGAATAGGCTTCAGATGATCAATTGGAGCAAGGAGACCATGGAAAGAGAATGAGCGAAACTTTATTCCAACATACATGACACAAAAGTAAAACCTACTGGTAGTTGAGTCTTAAAATTATCGTGAGAACTTCTTCCCACGTGTTGTGATATTATAGCTTCCCATCCCACGGGAAGCACTCTGTACTCCATAAAAATAAAACTGCTTAGGCTTCGCAGTGAATACGTGTACTTGGGGAAGATTAAAGCTCAACGATACTAACAAAGAATCTGAACAGACAGTCGTATCTCGAAAAATTTAATATTTCTCAATCCGCTTAATTTTGCACCCAGCCGTAGACGACTTTTATCGCTACTTCCATGCAGCGAGCAGTCGTTATATTACCGCTGTATTGTAGCAACCAAATCTACCCTGGAATAATTATTACTAGGCTGTGCAACGCTGGTGTTCACTCGGTAAAACTCTTCACAAAGTTCGACAGTTGTTTCGGAGTCTTGCGAGCATAGAGCGGACTTCCATAAGCCGCTTTACCCGCGGCTGCCATGTCCCTCTATTTTTGCAAGAAAGGACAAACGGACAGAGCCTCCAAATATTCGCTTCGGGCTTTCTTGGCTTGGCTGCACGTGGGCAGAAGTTGAGATCGTTATTAAGTGGATCCGCGTCTCCAGGAAAGTTTTATTCCCATATTCTCAGAGAAGCCCCCGACTGAGCGCTCGGTATCGTTGCTTCCGTCACAGCCAGCGCAGTTCCGGCTCACAGCACAGCCAACTTCTGTACTAACTAATTTCTGTGGCTCAGGGACTCATTTGGGACCACAAGTCGCATGTGCGCCGCTTGAGCCCCTGGGACTCAATGCAAGTTCAGCATGTGTGGAGTTCTTGCAGGTATCGGGCGCTCAATAATTGCTTATTCTTTTCCATTTTTCCTTCCGAGCTTCGATGTTACAAAATTATATTTTCCCCTATTTGGTGGTCCGTGTGTAGAGCTCAGGTATTTCTTAATACATTTTGCCAAATTTCTAAGGCCGTATTCTCAGTGGCNTATTATTAACCGAACTCTAAGCGGAAATTTTGAACTAAATAATTTATTTTAGTAATTTTGCTCCGACTAACACACAAGCAAGTATGATATTTCCTTACACTTCCTTGTCATTGAGATTTTAAAGTACCATACTTGAAATTATAGGTTAGCAAAATAGATTTACGTCATTCCCATCGAGAGGACTAACATATTCCAACGGTAATATAATTAATAAAAAAATTTAAACTGGTGTCCAAACAGCATAACAGTTAACATAAACGCAATTTTAAGCCAAAAAATTATGGAAAATGAAGGAAAAATGGATTTGCCATTTTATTTCCCACTCGAAACTTTAACATAAATTCTCTGACAAATAACACGCATCATACAATTATTATTTCCTTGATTGATAATACTCATGAAAAAATAAATTCGACTAGCGATCTTTCGTCAGAAAATGGCTATAAGCGACCTACGACGCAAGTTAGATTATTTCTTTGCTTATTTTTAGGAAGTTTCTAGGGCCAAATGCACTTGTGCCATTAGGAGCGAATGTATATCACACACTCCTCTGCATACATGAATCTGTTTATGGAGAATGCCTTCATTGGTTCGTTTATTCATGACCTGATGAGGATTATGTTCCGTATCGATGTTGATTCTGTGCATCTCACGCTGGGATGTGCACTATGTTGTTTACGAAAATCCTTCTTTTTTGCGCATTGAACGAAATCGAACGGTGATATTAGTCAAAATTTCAATTTTATACGCACAATTCTTTCACTTAGCAGTGTGTGAAAGTATTGAACTTATTATAATTTTGCTTACGGGTTAATTCTGTATTAATTAAGTTTGTGCACAAACTTATAATTTTGTAGCTGATAATAGCCAGTTCAACGCAGTTCATGCGAGCAGGGCCGTCGGTAAGACCCACAAATTTTACAAAATATACGGCCTTCTTCGCCCAGCTCTCTGACACACGCCATGGCCGCCGCTGGTCCCTGCCGGGTATACTCGCACCGCTGCTTGTGAGAACACGGACCCAGCACGCTGCATGGCTGGTGGCCTTGTTGTGCCACGTGTTGTGCCACGCGTTGTGCCACGTGTTGTGCCACGTGTTGTGCCACGTGTTGTGCCACGCGTTGTGCCACGCGTTGTGCCACGTGTTGTGCCGAGTGTTGTGCCGAGTGTTATGTTACGTGAGTATTGTGCAGTGTGGGATGGGGGCTGCGCGGTCCACCGAGTATTGCGAGTATTGCGTACTGAAAATTGCATAAGTCACAAGTTTGTTTAATTAAACTGAGCTTATGTATCACAATGAAGGTAGAAAAATCGAAAAATTTTAAATAAGTAGCAGTTTGGTGTAATTTAACCAGGCATATAAAAATATACACTTCGCCGCGGCCATCAGCTTTTCCTTAACATTAAAAATTCAGCGAAGTTCAAAATAATGTCTGTTTGTGTTCACACGAAGATGTATTCATGCATTGGAAAAATCTTGTCGCTCCTAAACAAACATCCTGCATCGGAAAAAGAGAGAAAGAAAAATCGTTTATGCCGAAATCAGTCACACACAAGGTGTATATTGTGTACAAAGTATATATCGTGTACAAAGTATATATCGTGTATACAAAGTATATATCGTGTACAAAGTATATATCGTGTACAAAGTATATATCATGTACAAAGTATATATCGTGTACAAAGTATATATCGTGTACAAAGTATATATCGTGTAGAAAGTATATATCGTGTACAAAGTATAAATCGTGTACAAAGTATATATCGTGTACAAAGCATACATCGTGTAGAAAGTATATATCGTGTAGAAAGTATATATCGTGTATACAAAGTATATATTGTGCACACAAAGTATATATTGTTTACAAAGTATATCGAGCCGACACAGCTCGGAAGACTCGGCACTCTCAGCAGTCCTACTGTACCCCAACAGCCGCACGGCTGGGGGGCCCTTGCAAGGTGCAGAAAATTAGTGTAAGAGCCATACTGTATTTCAAGTATTCACCTTACCGAGCAAGTTCAGTAAAAGAAATCATATCTGTTTATCCGCAAGAAAAACAGGAATTATTTCAAACATTCATTATACCATGTGTATCCAGCAAAAATAACTCGTACCCTTCCACTCACAACGAAAACCTTATTGCGAGTATTTAGGATACCCAAGCTGAATTACGAATAGCTCCGATGAATTATTCAACAAATACCACATATTTGGTTCGCCAGACCGGGTAATTCCATCACACATGTAACGACTCCCAAAAAAGGACTCGAGACGCGCAAAAGCTGGCGGGCTTCCAGCAGCAACATCTCCTCCAGGGCAATTATTTCCCTCGTAACACGACGGAACAACAAGCGGGTAGCGCTCGAGGCAGGACCTCGACCTCCCCACGTGCGATGTGCGTGAGACGGTGGCCAAGCCGCGTGAGTTTCAACGTTAATATAACTACACATTGACTATAACTACTCTAATATTTATTATTTATGGTCCCAGTCGATCAGTAGTGCTAACTGGTGAGAAGTTACGTTTACTGAACAACATGTGGTGTCATATCTGCCTTTCGTCTCGCCGAGCTTAAAAAACATCAGACTTTTAAAGCAGTCCGTCTCCACGACGCAAATTTGGCGTAGTCAAGTCTTGCACAGTCAAGTCTTGGCACAGTCAAGTCTTGGCACAGTCAAGTCTTGGCACAGTCAAGTCTTGGCACAGTCAAGTCTTGGCACAGTCAAGTCTTGGCACAGTCAAGTCTTGGCACAGTCAAGTCTTGGCACAGTCAAGTCTTGGCACAGTCAAGTCTTGGCACAGTCAAGTCTTGGCACAGTCAAGTCTTGGCACAGTCAAGTCTTGGCACAGTCAAGTCTTGGCACAGTCAAGTCTTGGCACAGTCAAGTCTTGGCACAGTCAAGTCTTGGCACAGTCAAGTCTTGGCACAGTCAAGTCTTGGCACAGTCAAGTCTTGGCACAGTCAAGTCTTGGCACAGTCAAGTCTTGGCACAGTCAAGTCTTGGCACAGTCAAGTCTTGGCACAGTCAAGTCTTGGCACAGTCAAGTCTTGGCACAGTCAAGTCTTGGCACAGTCAAGTCTTGGCACAGTCAAGTCTTGGCACAGTCAAGTCTTGGCCCAGTCAAGTTTCGGCACAGTCAAGTTATGGCCTAGTCAAGTCGTGGTCCAGTCAAGTCATGGCCCAGTCAAGTCATGGTCCAGTCAAGTCATGGCCCAGTCAAGCCATGGCCCAGTCAAGTCATGGCCCAGTCAAGCCATGGCCCAGTCAAGTCATGGCCCGGCGCCCACTCCCACTAACCATGCTTTGCTCGCGTTCACGTTGCACGACTAAAATTCGGTATGATGCCGTCCAAAGTCACCTTATACACTTGTACCGTCAAAGACAACACCTGGTCGTGTCAGAGACAGTGTTTGGCATCCATGTTCTCATTATTTGCCAAAGGTTAAAGCTCAGTTGTGAGAGCAGTCATTATTAACAAATAAGGCTCTAAACCCTGCGACCCCCGAACGTAGCAAGTCAGAAAGAAAACCAAGAAACGATCGCTCAGAAGAGTTTCATGCTCCAGATCGGAGTTTCAAGCAGTAAGGAGCTGTATTTTAAAATTGAACGTGAAAATCAGGATGAAGCTCAACTTCATGAAATTTGCAAGGATAAATATAATATTAGAAATATCATCAAAATCGCTCACTGTTCAGTGGGGTTTGACTTCCAACGTTCTCAGGTGCGTTGACCACAGAAACTCTGGATGACACCAAATTTGGGAGCAGTGTTGCCAGAAGTTGAGGTCCGCTCCCGTGCAGAAGTTTCAATGTTTTTCAGCCAGTCCATTTTTGGACGGCAATTTGATGTTTATGAATGCAAAGGTTGCGTCGAGCAATGAACTTAAAGACACTAGTTAGCTGCAAAATTTCAGTAGTTTCAGAACTATTTATCAACATTTTGTGATGAGATCTGCGAAAGTATTCGAGTTACCTCCGTGCCGATTTTCTCAATGGAAACTCCACGTGTTACTACGCCATTTGCAGCGATATTATAGCGTGTATCCAGTATGCCGCATTTGTGCTCTCAGCAGCACACATCTGAACGAGACTCGGCTTGTTTTCAGCGAGACTCAGCTCAGCTCAGCTCAGCACAGCACACGTTTTCATGAAGCACATCCACGTGATTTCGTGAAGCACATCCACTTGATTTCGTGAAGCACATCCACGTGATTTCGTGAAGCACATCCACGTGATTTCGTGAAGCACATCCATGTGATTCACGAGAAACGTTCCAAGATTTTAACGAAAACCGGGTTTAACTGCGACGGAAATGGCCCCACACTTCACACGGACGACACTTCTTCGATTGAATTAGGATAGTTTTTCACCTGAACTGATGCGTGTGACTCAAAAAAGATGTACATTTTTCCCAAATCGGCCATAGACTAACACATATCGCCGCACCCCCACCACAGTCACACCACGCGTAGAAAGGGTGAGTCACAAGGAGAGGAATGGCTTACGCACATCAGCGCGTTAACTAATGCGACGCTGCGCACGTCTTGACGCGGATACGCATTACGCAACAAACATACGCGCGAAGTTATGTTTTATATAAGAAGTTATACGAAGTGCGTGGGAACTTCTCTTGCCTTGCCTGCGAATTATAGGCACAAGTAAGGCTTGGGCTTCTACCGAGCCCAAGCCCTGCTTCTCATCTCAGGGCCATTGATTTTACTAGTTTACCCTAGAATTGTAGGTGCTTCTACTTTGCTGCACCAACACAACCCTTTTCCAGGCCAATTGATTTTACTAGTTTATCCTAGAATCGTAGGTGCTTCTACTTTAACTCGCTTTATTTTACTCGCTTACCGTAAAAAAGATGTCGCAATGTTGCTAATTGATTATAATTTTAATTATCAGTTTTGGCGTTTTATTTTTACTTCGTTTTTCTGTTCGTAGTGTTCATGACGATTATCTATAATGATTAATTTAATATGGACAATGATTAGCTTTTTGCGTTTCATTTTGAGCGGAAGAATTTACTCTGAGTTTTTTCTCATTTCAAATTCGCTGGTTTGAATTTCTGCATGTGTCCTATGTTTCTGCATGTGTCCTATGTTTCTGCATGTGTCCTGTGTTTCTGCGTGTGTCCTGTGTTTCTGCATGTGTCCTGTGTTTCTGTATGTGTCCTGTGTTTCTGCTTGTGTCCTGTGTTGCTGCATGTGTCCTGTGTT
>VOMN01133026.1:0-10995 GCA_014899125.1 Orchestia grillus | reverse complement strand
GCGTTATAAAGGACGTATCAAAGAACGTTTTGCAATGAAAACACCAGTTTCAAACATTCGAACAAACCTCCACCAGAGGATGTCCCTACCATGTGATGACCGGTTCAACGATTTCAAAATCGATCAAGACTGAAAGTGTTGCATCTAGGGGAATGGTAGCGTGGATAGGTCATAGTCATCTATTAATTCATTTGTGTTTGAATCTTAAACTGAATCTTGAACTGCGTTGAATTTAATGAAAAATTTTAACCCTGGAGATAAATGATTAAAACCATTGCATTCTCGTCAATATGTCGGTATATATTCTTAATCATAAATGTTAAAAAAGTAAAAGTTTAGAAGACATTTTTTCCAGACCACTGATTTGTACAACGCATAATGTATACTTACATTATGTGTATTTGACAGTTTGTAAGACACGTTCGTGCAAATAATTTTAGGATGTGGTTCCAAGTCCAAGGTTCTGGAAGCTTCTTCTTTACTCACTGAAGATTTTAAAAGCACTTTTCAATTTTTTTCAGTATCAAACTTGTTCGGTTGAGATGTTAAAACAATTGTGTTACTCATATTTTTATAAGAGAGCACTATTTACATTTTTTCTCAACTAAAGTTAAACGCATTTTTAGCTCGGTGCGCCAGAGTCTTGTGGGCTGATTTTATCAACAGCAACGTATGTTTTCGCATTCATGTGCACAATGCATCATTTCATTTTCATTACCGGTTTTAAAATTTATTGAAAATGCAATTGGTATGATTTTTTGCACGTAACTGAGCAAGCAAAAATCTTTCCATAGTTCATTTGTTTCAGCTTGTACCTCCATTGTGACGAGTGTACGGCGTGCGTAGGTAGACTACCAACTTTTTCCATTAGATTTTGACCGAGGTCGCTCAGGAACGTCAGTCAGTGGCAGCGGGGGACTGTTGCTGTTGCGCTTCTTCTGAGCTATAGGCCAAGACCGGAGAAAAATTAATTCAGATATGGATGAGGTTTTGTGGAAATCATCGCTGAACCGATGAAGCTTCTAATGCTCGTACTAGTAATTCGTATCATACATTGACGATTGTGTGCTAATTAGCAAAGCGAATTCACGATTTTTTGAAAAAAAATTAGGTTTATTACATTTTAGTTTAAAGAAAGCTGATTTCGACTTGAGGTCTGGAATTATAAATAGGCTCAGAAATGTACACCGATCAGAATGCACTAGTGTCGAGATCGCAGTCTCGGTGTAATTTGACCATAGTATATTAATTGTTCATACTAAGATTTTCAAGAAATGAACCCATGAATCAGTTGGAATTACCATCAACAGTTGACTGCAGGCGTTTTTGCCTCCAACGAGCAAGCAGCCTCCCTTCTTTTCATTCTGAAGGTACGAAAATGGGACCTTCTTGCAGTGAGATCAATTGCTAGAATTTCCCTCTGATTCGTGGCAATGCACGTGTTATTGAGTACGTTTGGTAGTTGTTGAGTTTCTCACACACGAGTGTACATTGTGCTCGGTCGGTGGTTGTGCTTTCCCAGGCTGTGAAAGTTCCAAAGGCGTCTTGTTTCCTAAAGTCCGAGTTACCTGTTACTCTTTTTAATGTATTATTTTACGAGCAGGCCCCTGCGTGCTGTTCACCTTAAATGTGATTCAATGTTTTCAACCCGGTGACTGGAATTTCTAAGCGTACTTCGTACACATAGGACGCAGTTTGTTGAATAAGCAATGGAGAGTAGACGATGCAGAAACTCCAAACAGAAATGTTCGCATGTCATATTTATTTTCGATATTCAGTATTATCATTATAGGCATCAACAAAAATTAATCGGTGGAGAAAGAAACCCTGGTCATATTTATTTCCTTGCATATCATGTGAGTGGTGGGGTAATGCAAATTCTGTAAACATTTTTGTTTCTCATTCATAATAGGTATCAATCGACATGTACCTCGGGTATTTCGTCAGACGTATACCTCCCTTATACATAGTCTATTTTAAAAGAACCTGTGTCACAGAAAGATTTATCTGTACTGCCGAAATTATTTTCTAGTAACAACATTTCTTCATACTCGTCTTGAGCATAGTTTCTCTTGACGGTACATTAGCGCAACCATGAGCGTAAAACCTACAAAAACAGTGCAACAACATTATGGTAGGGTGTATTTGTGGTTAAGAAATACTAAACGTAAGAATAATTAGTATATCGAAGTATAAGTATTAGTATATAAGAATAATTAGTGTAGTATATCGAATTTGGTATGAGGGAGAGCGAAGGGTTATCCTTGTTTTATTGTGATTTTGTTTCATTTTTGACCAAAACTGAACCATAACTCTGGACCAAAACTGAACCATNTGAACCGTAACTCTGGACCAAAAACTGAACCGTAACTCTGGACCAAAAACTGAACCGTAACTCTGGACCAAAAACTGAACCGTAACTCTGGACCCAAAACTGAACCGTAATTCTGGACCCAAAACTGAACCGTAATTCTGGACCCAAAACTGAACCGTAACTCTGGACCAAAACTGAACCGTTATTTATCGTGTCGCTGGAGTGTGTCGTGGGCGAGTTGACGGGAGATTCATAGTTTCCTCAGCCCAGATCTCATCCGTGTGGGATGTGGACGCACCGAGCAGCGCACGCTACCTGTGGCCGTACAGGTGCTAAATTCAACCTGTACCTTTGAGCTGTTCGTTGGGGAACGGTGAACTGATCTCTGGGCTTCCCCCGTAAGTGTAGAAGCGCATTAGGAGAATTCACAGCCTAATCGGGTTAGTGACTGGAATCTGGAACGATAATTATGTAGTTGTAATATTAATGACCGCTGTCGGAATGCTTCATGACGACATTTGTCTGCTTCAGAAAAATTGCGATAATTTCGAGGGTCTGCTAGAACAGCACGGCGGTAGCGGATGGAGTTGCAGATTTATGGTTTTCTTGTCCAGGCTTCATTTCTGTGGAGTGTGTCGGCGACCTTTAATGTGAACTGCTGTTCCTGCGAGGGCTGTACAAATATACGCTTCAAGTGTATCCGAAACCTGTTATTCTTTCTACACCCGATGTCCAAATAGTGTCAAACTTGGAGACCGTGTCTCAACTCAGTTTTTAATCCTTTCTTCCTAGTGGCATAAATTTCCAGGGAACTCTCGCCCATTTTCTCGGAAGCCAAACATTTGCGCAGGGCAGCATGAACCAGCCCGCCAGGCCTCCTCAGTACTTCGCTGCTTTTTCAGGTGAGAGAATTTCGCCGTCAAATGAATTCATCTTCTCCCTTCAGCGGGCGTAGCACAGGCAATAGGGTCAGGTCAGTTAGGTCAAATTTGGTTGTCCGATTAACTTTCCTTCTAATCAAAACTAGCATATTCGAGTATTGAACACAAATTTCACGAAGACTTGGAAATTTGCACTCGTATGATAGTGCTTCGGTTGAGTTAGGTGAAATGATCCCGTAAACACACACGGCGCACGGTGCGGTCAAAGCGTTAAAACAAACGCTTACCCATAGTTCATTTCGGTATGGACGTTATAGTTGTAATTGTAGATTTGCAGGGCATAAACGTGAAATCAGAAGAAAAATGAATTTGTCGAGCAATAATAGTGTTCTTGATTGCCTGTATGGGTGTGTTCAGCTTACATTGTTGTGCTTCTGCAAACAATGTTAGGTTGCCTCAGCTCTAGCTAGGCCTTCAGGATTTCTATCTTTTGTGCCCCCTATAGTTCTTTCCATTAACATTCCTTCTTCGGTGATAATTCTTTATCTTTTCTTCTTCTTTCTTAACTTGCTGCTTCTATGCACAGGGAATCTTTTGTGGGAACAGACCTGTGTGCAGATACCACGTCTTAAGTTAATACTAAGTAATCCCTTCTTTTCGCTCACTTGAGATCGTATTATGCGCGGCTAGGGAGCCTAAAACTAACTAATAATCTAATGTATTTCTGCAGTGGCCTAAATGTGGACCAAAATGTCAACTTTTGAGTGGGGTGAACTTTAGGTTGATTAGATCATCTCACGTTTGCAGCCATCAGAATATGTATAAAAATACGCTAACTTTCAACAGCATTACTAAAAATTCTGCGTCACTTCTATTCCATTTGGCAGCATGCATGGGAGCGGTCGCAGCAGGCTCCGTTTTGGGCTACAGTTCTCCGGCGTCGTACCAGTTCCGAGGAAGCGTTTCACCCGGGAAAGAAGAAGTCAAAAGCCCCCTGGCAGAAACGCCGACGTTTCCTTTATCGTCCATTTTTATCAAATCGACGTACCAGGCGACCTCGGAGGTGATGCCTGAGACGGTAGACGCGGGTGGTATTGGCGGCATGACCGGTATCAACTGTACGGATCTGACCAATGGGACTGCGTTGATTCCGTTGAGCCACGACGTACATTTGAGTCTGTACCAACTGCAGTGGTTCTCTTCGTTGTACGCCATCGGAGCACTTCTGGGGGGCCTGGTCGCTTACCCCATGTTGCAGTCGTGGGGACGGAAGAAAACCATCATGGCGTCGGCAGCTCCCGCCATTCTTGGCTGGATTCTCATAGGTGGGTGGAGAGGCCATGTGAAACAGAGTGCGGCATGTTGATCTGACATATTTTTTGGTTTGATATATGCGAAATGAAAAATGATCAAAGAATACTTATTTTCGAAATATATAATACGCAGTGAAATTTTGTTTGAGTTTGTTTCAGATTGAAAATAATTTTGTCCATTTGTTTTATTTCGCGTTTGCTTATTCGAAAAATGTGCTTGATCATTTTGCCGAGTCCCGTAAAATCGTATTCTCCTCGATATGATAGAGGGGAATAGAATATTTTGTCAATGTTACTCTATAGTGGTATGCGGAGTCTGGATGCCATGTTTCCTTGGCTCATAAGTACAAATGTTAGTCTTGTTTATTTATGACAGAGTCGAATAGAATAAATACTTAGATTTTAATCTAGCATGGGTCCCCACTATCGAGAAAGCTGAGATACGACTCGCGAATCAGACCTGACTGCCACCACCACGACTGGTCATGGCGTCCCGATTTACAAAAGTGACTGCGGATTGAGGCTGTGGTTAAAGCTGCTGCCCCCCTCCCTCCCCCTCGCAATGGCAGTAGTGATATTTCCGTTTGTTCTTCCCAAAGCCCTTGTTTTGTTCATTCGCAGAGTGGCAATTTATTCTATGGCTGAGACTTTCATTTTTAGTTATTAATCTTATTACAAAGCTATTCTGTGCTATAGCCGGAGTGGATTTTTTAACCACTTTTTTGGAATCACGTTAGTTTTTGTCTGAAACTACGTTCACTTTTTATACCCAGTGCATTTTTTAAGCTCAGAGTGATTTTCAAGTTTTTATTTTACCCAAACCCTTAATCACTGATTTTAAAAAGAAAGAAATAAATCGATCTCACTATTGACGAGTCTTCCTCTAAATTTCTTTTACAAACCTCATCCTACATTTCTTGTAACGTTAATCATTTCAAACTTCCGTCGCGGAAATTAGAATCTTCGAGACTAAAGGCCGTTGGGGCTCTGCTGTGCGGTGCGTAGTGCGGAGGTTTCCAAGTGAGGATGGTCCAGGTTCTATTCGAATGCCGTACAAATGCTTACCGTGTGAAAGAAAGACCCCACTGAGTGTAATTCTCCACTGTTCTCAGGTACCAGTCAGTAATCATAAGGTACATCAAAGTCAATGTGTTGTTTACCAGCTATTTTACATAGCGCATTTTGAGGACTCGGCGACCGTCAATTGGTGAGGTTGCCGAGCTGTTCCTGGTACTTCGACTTCCATCAAAAGCTCACCATATTAGCTGAAAATAAACTTTAACTTAAAACCGAGCCTCACTCATAGAATTCCATGAAATGTTGCAACAGTGGTCAAACTCCAAATACAAATAATAAAAGTATTTAAAAACGATGATAAACGGGGATTTAATAATCAAGGTATGAATAATTTGAAAAACGATGATGAACAGCGTTTTAATAATTATAAGTCAATTTTTGATCTTCAGATTCGTAGCAAGGTTTTTGAAGAAACAGCGTACAGTAAATTGTATTCATATTTTGAACGAAATTCAAATCTTTATAACAAGTAATTTGGGTTTCGATTTCAAAGGTCAAAAACTCAAGCCATTCAAAATCATCTCTAATGCCTGTACTCAACCATCATAGAGGGTTTTCTCATATTCTCGACCTTTCTAATATTTAAAGAAGCATATGGTAGTGTTGATCAGAGGACCCTTCAATTCAAAATAAATCGCTGTGGAATTTGAATGACTCTTCATCAATGGTTCACTAATTTTACACCGTAAACAATTCATTGCAATCGGCGACGCAAAATCTGCTCCACTGAATGTATTCTACGGGGTGCCACAAGGCTCAGTATTGGGACCCTACATTTTAGAATGTTCATAAATCATATCGTAAATTCACTGCCTAATTTAATTTTATACTATTTGAGGATGACAGAACCCTCTCATGAAGAATCTCCTCCAAAAATATTGAAGAATCGGCTGATCAAATAAATCAAGAACTAAGAAAAGTCTCCATACTATTAAAAACTAATAAAATATGCGTTAATATAATTAAAAAGAATTGCGTTATTTTCTCGTATTGAAAAAATTCTGTTCCTGAAAATAGCGGTGAGAAATGGTGTAACAAGGCCAATTGATGAAGGTTTCCGAGACCAATCCTTAGCAAGCACTTGTAGGCAAACAAGCATCATTCATATGTTAAACACGTTCGAAATCGATTGGTATTTCCATTTGTTATCTGTTTTTTCAAAGTAGAATAGAAGCGTGGAATGGGGCCGACAAAAATAAAGTTTTTACTCTAGAAAAATCCACGAGCGCCGTCTCATACCTGAAACAAGCAAACGAGCAAACTAACGATTCTTTTAAATTCACATGAATTTTTAAATTGCCCTACCTCTATAACCTTTCGCCAAAATTTTTTGTTTATTTAAAACCGTTAGAACAAGAAGTGATCCGAATCTCTATCATAAAAGTTCTGCCCAATTCTTTCCCCACAATCGTGTTACAAGGAATGGTAATAAATTAGCACTTCCTTATTACTCAAGCGCCAAATCCCATCATTGCATTCTCTTGAAAGGCATTCAATTTTGGAATTTTAATCCTCCAAATATGCTCAAAATACCTATTATAAATTATTTGAAATTGATCTTGAGGCCTACCTTCTCTCGTGGCATTGACGGATTATTCAGACGGCTGTGTATACAGACCTGTGTGGATAGTACCATACACTTGTACGCGTAAGTAAGCAGTGTTTTACTTAAACTGCTTACTCACACCATGTGGGTAACCCTAGTTTGTAACCTTAAGCTATTTTTATTAATAAACATTATTGCTCCGTAAATCAAATATCCTCATCTCTGTATGAGTTGTCCTAGAAGCCAGGCTGCTTATTTTGGGTCCACAAGGGGTGTATATTCCGAGCCTAGTTTTTGTTCTCATTTCTCACTTGATTGCCATACTGTGTCCGTTGTAAATTACTTGGGGTAAATTAATGTCTAAATAATGTCAATAATAATATTCATCATAATGCATGTTAAATTTGCTGGAGTACAATTCCTTTCCTTCGTCAGGAACGGCCGACAACTTTCCAATGCTGGTGGCAGGTCGCATCTTCACAGGGACACTTCTGGGCATCAACGGCGCCGCCGTCAACACCTACGTGGGGGAGTTCTCTTCCCCTGATGTACGGGGGTACTTGGGTGAGATCACATGTCCTCATACCTCAGCGGGGATAACTAGGTGAGATCGCGGGTCCTCATCACCCATCGGGGATAACTAGGTGAGATCACGGGTCCTCATCACCCATCGGGATAACTAGGTGAGATCACGGGTCCTCATCCCCCAGCGGGGATACCTGGGTGAGATTGTAGGAGTCAACACCATCCGGACTTGTGTTCCAGCTCTAATGCATCGTATCCAAATTTAATATTTTCATCTGATCAAGTCGAACGCTTTAATTACTTTCTTTAAGTGTGAAGAACTTTAAAATAGTTGCACTTATGGTCTGTACAATATTTTCCTTTTTGGATCTTATTCCACGTTTTTTTATCCGTCAGCCCAGGGTGATGACGCAGCCATCGTAGAAGGAATATAATTAGTAAGATTCCCGAGCTCCTCTAGATATTATACGCCTATTGCTCGCCCTCATCTACTTCTCTTCAATTTACCAACCTATTTAATTTCTATGACGTACCACCATTTCTACAATCTTCACCATTCCAAACGCTTTTGTAACACATTCTATCAAAGGATCCTACACTGAATTAAACGTACGAGTAGTTACATTTTTTCTGTGACGAATTATGGAAGCAATGAACATGAAGCTAAAGACAGGAGCCGTTTGTATATGCTGACAAACGTTTCGATTGAGCCTTCCTTTGACGGATAGTCACGGTGGAATGTGCTTGAATTTATGGTACCCACAGGTTCAGGGTACCACGTGATGTGTTCAGCCGGGATACTGTACGGGTACATGTTGGGCATGTACCTGCCGTGGTACAACCTTTCCTTCGTGTGCCTGGTGCCCACCCTGCTGTGTCTCGTCCTCATGACCTTCACTCCGGAGAGCCCGACCTTCCTCCTTATGAAGGGCAGGGAAGAGGAGGCTGCAGAGGCCCTCCAGCGCTTCAGAGGTGAGGAGATTGCTCGAAAAGACTGATTTTCCCGCCTGAATAGCTTTGATCAAAATGAGAAGGGTTGTCTCACTAGCTGGAAATGGAGCGACACCTTCAACCATGTTAGTCTTGCCGTGGGTATGATATTAATTAGATTTTTTCAGAATGGAAATAAAAAAACACAAATCCCATTACAAAGAAGTGATGTTTCCGATTGAAATTTTTTAGAATGTGATTTTTATGACGTCGGCTCTCGGTTTTATCCCGAGACTGATATTCCCAAGAATTCGACCTGTGCTTTACATGACGTGCAATTGTTACTTCCACGGATGTAGAATTTTGGCCACGAGCAATTCGCTGGACTGAATTTAACATTTCCGTTAGCTGATAGCGGTGAACAATTCTGTAAACATCTAATGCCCGTTTGAAATAACCCGATACGACACTTTTTTATTTAGCTTGAATTTGTTCACATTATTCCTAATTTACTCTTGAGGGCACATTAATGAATGCTACATTGGGTGTAATAAAAGGAGAGCCAGCATTTAGTGCATTTTTTGTTATAAGTAAAACACAGATTACTCATCAAGGTACGAATAGCGAGCTGACCAACTTATGTAGGTGGAGCTGTACAGAGTTACGCATTACGCGTGATTTCCCCTGACACTACGGTCGGGATCATTTTCAGGCATCTTTACTGTTTTTGGTCTTTTTTGTTTTCCACTGTTCATCCAGGGAAGGATTACGACATTTCTTTCGAGTTCGACGAGCTCAAGCTGATCGCGTCGACGACCTTTACCAAGATCAGTTTGTCAGAGTTCAAACTTCCTTCCGTCTACAAGCCCCTGGCCATCGTGCTTGCGCTCATCGTCTTCAAGCTGCTCTCGGGCATCAACACCGTCAATGTGAACATGGCATACATATTCAAGGTGAGTTTTCGGAGTTCAGAGATGTGCGCAGAAATATCAATTATATCTCCCAGAGAGCATAGGATACGCAATAGGGTTCGATTTGTCTATCCTAAGCTATGGAGACTGACACGCCCAGGGGGGCACGGTTAGGTTACCTCTGCTATAGGTAGGCCTTCAGGATTCCTATCTTTGGTGCCGTCTTCGATTTTTTCAATTATCGCACCATCTTCGCTATCTCTTTTTTGTTATTTCTATGTGAGGACCCTCAGGAATAAAACCCCTTGTGAATAAATTCCCCTTTCTTAAAAGACCATACTGAATGACCCCTTCTCTTCGGGTTTTGTTGACCACATTTCTTTGGAACGGGAAGTTTTAAACAATAACTAGTATAATAATAATAAAAATGATAATAGTGTGAGGAATGGAACCAATCAAACTATTACATCTTTGCATTTGCCTTTGATATTAAATCTTAAAACTGCAAAGATACTTTTTGAAAACCCTTTAAATGATTGAAGTTTTGGTACCTCGGACAACTTGGACGTGGTTCAGGCCTTCTTGCCTAGGCCTCACTAATGTGCCGCCTTGTCACCGCAGCGACGTTTACAGCGCTTGAGCTCTCGTATCAGAGAGCTGTTAGAGTAAGCTGTTCTCCAGTGAGTTAAATTAGACAGATCTCACACCCCTCAACGTTACCGGTTTGTTCCTGGAATCCTGAATCTCTCCAAGGGAAGGCTGTGTGCAAAACCTTCAGTGCATAGATTTTGCTTTGCCCTCCCACGTTGAACGTCTCATTCTCTTGAATGCTCTGGCCTGAAGCTCCGTACAGTCACGCCCAACGAGGATGATTTAAATGGTGGAGATTTGCGGGCGCAATATCAATATTCACCCAACGGTCGATTCCAATGAGTAGGTTACTAAAAACCTCCATTAACCCATTCCAAGCGTGGGTTCAATGTACAAATTCTCCAGAAATGTGGTCAATCTGCTACGTGTGCGTACTTAGCCGCTTGGTTGTTGTTTTTGTGCAGGCATCAACTGCACTTTCGGTGCAGAAACTCGGTAAGTCGCCAACAGCAGTGGAGACTATGTAAAAAATTAAAATTGTCAAAATTGGTTAAGCACTCAGCCGATCGGAGCGAGTCGGTTGAAACAAAAGTTTGAATCGTTAATTTTACATGAACGTTGATTTTAATTTTGCACGTGCCCAGTTGTCGAAGAGCCCGGTGCCAGAGCACATAGGCAGCATCATCTGCGCGGTGGTGGAGCTGATATCAGCGGTGCTGTCAGGCCTCATCATGGAGACGGTGGGCCGCAAGAAGCTGCTCATCGCCTCCGCCGGGGGGATGGCCGTCACCCACAGTGAGGCTGGGGTAGCTCTGGTGCTTGTGTGCCTGCATGTGTGGCCGTGCTTGCGCGGGTGGCAGTGCTTGCGTGTGTGGCCGTGCTTGCTTGTGTGGCCGTGCTTGTGTGT
>VOMN01133015.1:0-24645 GCA_014899125.1 Orchestia grillus | reverse complement strand
CTAGCGTGGCGTAACCTAGCGTGGCGTAACCTAGCGTGGCGTAACCTAACTTGCAGTAACCTAACCAGGAGGAAGCGTAGAGCACGGGAAGGTGAGTGAATATCTCAATCAAACTTTTCCATACTTAGAAACCTTTTGAAGACAGGTTTTCGCTCCTCTGGAAAAAGTCTTATCTAAAGACACCAAAATGAAGGCTGTGCGTTGAACAGAACGTTCTGTGAAGTTGGTTGCAGGAAAGTGAATATTGACCCAAGTATTTGTGTCGTACCTAAATATTGACCCACGTGTTTGCGTCCTACCTAAATATTGACCCACGTATTTGTGTCATACCTAAATACCTAAATAACTTAACGCTTCTCAAGTAGTAGTAGTAGAAGGAGTGGTGATAGCAGCGCTTCAGTAACTCAGACTATCTCGCACCGAAAGAGTAGGGACCATTTTTTAGTATGGACTTGGGAGAACGAGGAATCTATGCACAAGGTGTGTTCCTTCACAAAATTCCCTGTGCATGGAAACAGCAAGTTAAGGAGGTAGAGGAAGAAACGACAAATAAGAAATACCGAAGAAGGAATGAAAACGGAAAAAACAAGTGGGCACGAAAGAAAGAAGTCCCGAAGGCCTATTTAAAGCTGAGGTAGTTACGCTTCTTGAGTCTCAGGGTGACACCGGAACAGTTTAAAGTGAAGATTTTCTTCACACTTCGCCGACGGTGTGCAGAATTGTCACTGCTATGTGAGGCCCTTTGGAACACTTGCATGAAAAAAATGCTTAAAAATATTGTTCAGGGCAACAAATATTATCTCGCGCCGAGGCGGTGTCCAGGGAAAGAAGACGTTCAAAAGTTATAGTGCTCGAGCAAGTGCTCGCCGAAATGATGGGTTGGTCATTTCAGCGGAATCAGAGGAGGAAAATACGAATTAAATCTACGTAATTTCAAAACTTAAGACGTCAAAGAGAGGATTATTATTTAATGATACATTCGTCACGTACTGAGAGATGCTAATCAAGACGACACTACAATTACCTATGAGAAGTCCTTTAATTCACTGTCAGCATTCCCTAGCTACCCCTTCAATATCACCGAGTCCGCTACACGAGCGGAGGGGCAATCCTCATGGAGGGCTGACCGGATAACGCTACTTTTTCTCTAGGCTTCAAATTCTTACAAATCTCAGCATGCAATGCTTCAGTAGGTTCACAGTTTAGTGAAATAAACAAGTGTTTCATTTACTAGTTCTTTGAGTACTACAGAGATTTCTCAGCCCCGGCTTAGTTTTTGTTTGGTATATTATATTTTTACGTTTTATCACTTGCAGAACTATCGAGACTCTCTTGGAACACCAAGTGCGAGAATATTGGGCTTCTGGCGCCTCACTAACAGAACTCACTAATCTTTGATATTAATCACTGAAACTTGCAGATCCCCTATAAATTAAGGGCGAGTCCCAAACTAAAATTGCGCATAAATTTAGAGAATCATTCAAATATTCAGGACTTCAAAGGCTGACGATTCCCTTGTGGCAGCATCACTGAATCGCACATATGAATAAGAATTGTGTAAATTATGTAGAACATGTCAAGTTAATGAAAATCAGTATTTAGGTATATTTGACATACGCCGTGTCATCTGCTCGAGTTTTGGCTGATCAACTAGAGCAAGAAGTAAGTTTTTTGCTAGGGAATCTGTTTCTAATATCGTGATCTGGGAATTGAGCCAAATCTGTTGGTTTGAGAACTGGGGCAGATCTATTGCTGTGAGAACTGGGCCAGATCTGTTGCTGTCAGAAGTGGGCCAGATCTGTTGCTGTGAGAACTGGGCCAGATCTGTTGCTGCGAAAACTGGGCCAGATCTGTTGCTGTCAGAACTGGGCCAAATCTGTTGCTGTCAGAACTGGCCCAGATCTGTTGCTGTGAGAACTGTTTATAATTTTTTATTTTAAGAAGTAGACTGGAGTTTCGCTCAGGTTACAAGATGCAACAATGAGTTACCACTGCATAACTTCTTTAAAAAGTTTCCAAAGAGAATTTGAATGCGAACGTGCCTTACGAAAACTTCCTACAGCAGCTATGAGCTTCAAAATATATAAAATCATTTCAATTTTTCAAATTTATAGTATAAAAAAAATCAATGTAGTGAATCCCACCATATGATAATAGCTCAGCGTTTCTTGCTTGCATTCTTCGTCCCTCCTAAACTGATAGCGAGACTGTCAGATGAGGCAGTCCGTATCACTGGTACCGAAAATAACATTTTATATCAGAGTTACCGTAAATAAGATAGCATCTTAAAAATTTAACATCATATTCAGAACATTGGCCCATTTATGGCGGGGCGCGTCTACTAGTGCTACTAATAAACAGAATAAAAAAATGTTTAAAAATCAAGTGTTACAATGAGCTTACATCTGATGAGAGTTCAAAATGAAATGTGCTACTAATAAGATTTTGTATCTATAATCTTTGAAACACTGTACTTATACCTTCCATGAGAAATATCCAACTGAAAAAAATTATCTCAACCATGTCCAATTTTGCACACAATAGGCAGGACTAAGGACGAAAGTTCTGGCTATAAACTTACACTATGTTGCGTAATTTTTGTTCCTGGCAATTGAGTGTTACTCCGTATTTCTTCTTATTGCAAAACAATACAAAATGCCCATCGATTCCAATAAAACTTTAATTTTTTATCATACTTATGTTAACTTTATTACCGACATGATTTTTAAGAAAGGCAAGTTTGATAAGTCACTGACCTAACCTCAGACGACATAGCTCTAGCATAAGATTATTTTCTCGTTTCATTTACTCACGAAGAAATTCTAAATTCGGACTTTACGCCAGGAACAAGAGAAAAAATAAACATCTTAACAGTGTTATTGTAAAGACCTTCACACCCGGTTTGTTGAACAAGTCCCTCACTCCTCACCAATTTCTCCAGCCTTTCCAGGACGACCAGCCGTTCCATCGAACCCGGGGCGCCCCTGGGGCCCTGGAAGCCCAGGAGGGCCCTGGGGTCCTGCCTGGCCCTCTATGAGGACTGCATCTCCCGGCACGCCCTTCTGTCCCGGTGGCCCCATTGGGCCAGGGCCTCCAATGGGTCCAATGGGTCCTCTAGACCCAGCGTCTCCTTTTGGCCCAACAGCGCCCTACCGTGAAAACGCCGTCATAAAATTGCCGCTGGGGAGATTTTGTGGGACAAGGAATTATTTTGCTGTGTCTTGCAACAGAGAGAAGATAAAGGATATTCATAGGAAACGAAAGGATATTCATAGGAAACGCATGCGGGAAAGTGTTTGAAGGAATGAATCACAATTCGAATGAGAGAAAATTTAAAAAATAGTAGAAAACTGTTTTGAAATGTCTTATACATTTTGAAATGTCTCGAATGAGAGAAAATTTAAAAAATAGTAGAAAGCTGTTTTGAAATGTCTTGTACAAGAGAACATGAATATTTTCAAGACACTCTAACATAGAAACATTTCAGTGAAACTTAAGGCCATGGAAAGTCTGATAAAAATTCGGTCAGCTAACGCGTGTGCGCCAATGACGAAGCATCACAAATTTTGATGATCATTTTGTTAAAACAGATACCTGAAACGGATCGATATTAGGCACAAAACGGGCTCTTAATCCAATGTATTCTTTATAAAAACGGACACGCGTACTTGTGAGTGATGGCGAGTTTTCAGCCATGAAGAAATATTCAATTTCTCTACCTTGACCTATGAGGTTCACTGACCTATCGTAGCCAGATGTACATACTTAAAGAAGGTGAAAAACCAATGTCGTCTCTTGAATTCATTCATTTTTTGATTCAGTTGGTGTGGACCGGTCGAGATTAATTAAATGAGCTGGCCCAGGTTCACCAACAGCTGCAGATACAGCAACGGCAACCCGTAACCATCCAACAAATTCCACGTAAAGGCTGCCCATAACGGGGGTTTTCAAGCGACAACAGATTATAGAACAGTCATTTCCATATTTACATGGGAGCCATTTAAATATTTCCATTGTCAATGACGACATGACAATGATATGCTCAGAAAGTGACCTGTGAACGCCTCTTCATTTGAAATGAAATTCTCTTCCTTTGATGTTCTTAAATATTCGACCCATATGGCTGAGGCTCATCTTGCAATCACCACCTCGATTAGAAATATTCCATAACCCATGGCATGAACATAAATAAAATTTTCATCACCATTATAATTTTTCCCTCGACATTAGAACTTGCTGATGTACGTACGTACGTGGAGATTGGAATATATTCAATTTAAAATTACTTTGTTCCTATTGGAGAAGATTTGATCGCATTTGCATGGAAGATTTGTACTTACGATTGCGCCGGGCTGCCCAGCAATGCCCTGAGGCCCCACTGGGCCAGTCTTGCCAATGGGGCCCGATTCTCCAGCCCTACCAGGGGCCCCAGAGGGTCCAGGTGGGCCCTGAAAATTGCAGGTAGATGAAGTTACAATAAAATACAAAATTTGGAGAATGAATCTCTTTTTGTCCATTCCTGACAAGTCAGAAAAGCAAAACCTAGTTAAAAGGAGGTGTGAGGTTATGCACCGAAAAAATATTAAAATTTCCATCAATGAATGGATAAAAATAATGAAAAATTAGATCCTCGTCTATGTTTGAATACAATGGGCTAGCAAAATATGGTGGAAATTACTTTATTTCGGTTATGGTAACCTGTGCATCTCAGATTGATATGAATTTAGATTGAAATTACGTAATTATTGAAATTGAAAAAAACTGATCTCTTCCATTAAGTGAAGAAATGTCAGCGAAAGTTTAATGACTGAAGTTCAGGAAATATTGTGTATTAGCTGGTCATTGATAAAGTCTGAAGCAAAAAAGTTCTAGAAAACTAAATATTTTTATGTAGTAAATAATCTATTTTTCTAACGTCATCCCAACTGAATGAGAACAACGAAAATACTCACTCACCTGCACCTGGCCCCCTCACTCACCTGCACCTGGCCCCCTCACTCACCTGCACCTGGGCTCCTCACTCACCTGCACCTGGGCCCCTCACTCACCTGCACCTGGGCCCCTCACTCACCTGCATTTGGGCCCCTCACTCACCTACACCTGGGCCCCTCACTCACCTGCATTTGGGCCCCTCACTCACCTGTAATCTGCGTGTGGCTCGAGGTCGCCTACAGAAATGAAGTCAACGCTCATTTCAGTGCCATTACAAGATTTACTGCGATCAAACATCATTTCTTACGCATGCACCTGTTGTCGGCTACAAGATACTTATATACATAATCTTCTGTGAATTTATCGTTTTGACAACTACAAAGCAAATTAATATTTGTACGTAATTAAAAAGCTTTTGGGCAAGAATAACGGCATTAGACACTTGCTGTACTGACAGCGTTTTCTCGTTGTGGATAAGTTCATTAAATGTCGTCCCGAAATGAATGCATTTCTTTGTTGAGTGAGAAAAGTAAGTACAATTACTCCACGACTGCTATCTTTAGATGAGTGGACGACGACAACGGTTGGCCGAGTGTAGTGCATCTAGGAGGGGGCGATCTAGTGCACTGCATCTAGGAGGAGGTGATCTAGAGCACTGCATCTAGGAGGAGGTGATCTAGTGCACTGCATCTAGGAGGAGGTGATCTAGAGCCTGTACCTACACTCTCTCCCCGAGGCCCTGCAGCACCTCGAGGTCCTGGGAACCCTGGGAAGCCAGGCTCTCCTTGGTCCCCTTTGGGCCCCTCCTTTCCTCTCTTGCCTCGCCGTCCCTGCAGCATGGGGACATTGAGCACATCAACAGAATGAACAAGTCTAAAAGCGTTAGTTCGGAGCTGGCACGACCTCAGGTCCGTTGTCGGGGCCTTAAAAACAACCACTTCTCAGAGGACAATCGCCCTCTAGCCAGGAATTGTGGCGTGTTACGCCTCGAAATAGGCTCCGCTCACACAGGGCGTCGTAAAATAGTGTTATCGCAGTTTAATCCTTCATTTAGTGCTTGTCTCACATCGGAGAATTTGTTTTCAATGCTTGCACAAAGAAGATTAACCCATTTGTTTTACTTAGGTTTGCAATATTGTGTACGTTATCTAATTGTATGATATTTAGTACAACTTTATGGTCCATCACTGCATGTTAACACTTTTTGGTGACCCCTTTCATTTGTATATTGGCCATTGAAGGAACTCTTACTCATCGATCCATGAATATTTTTCGAGCAATTTAGAATTGAATATATTTTTTTGCACTGTTGGCCAACAATTCGAGGCAGAGAGGGCACACTGCACTCTAGAAATAGATGTTAGTTCTGCTGGTACCGTTTTAGGACAGTAAAGGAATCACGAGATGTTAAAATGGGCACCAAAAAAGACGTAACTACACATAACGTTTTAAACAAAGTCAGAACTGTGGAGCAAGCTATCTCAGATGGCTCCATCATATCTAAGAATAAATATAAAAGATGCAAGAAACTAAATGAACACACAAGAAATAAAGAAGTGCATAATTTTTTAGTGAAAGAGCAGAGTCTCTAGAAGGTGAAGCGGCCACACTCTTTCCCAGTCCTGTGGAAATTGGGAGTGACGGCTCAAATGAAGGAAAAAACAATTTCAAGCGGCACATCAAAAATACGAATTACGAAAAATCTCAACTTGGAGGGGCGTGCGTGGCAGAAGGTGCCGTTCGTGGTCACACACGTGGAGTAGAAAGAACCTAACCTGATCGTGCAAGCTCTTTTGATCATCTGCGTTTAGAGTTCTCTAATGAAGAGCAATGAAAACGGAAACAACTGCACAAAAGCAAGTTTCCACTTTTTATACATATGCATTTAAAAAACTCTTATACGGAGCAATATGAACAGAAACAGTTGCACAATTGCTACTACTTGAAGTCGTACAAACAAGCATAATCCGGAACCACCGCCATGCACTCCGCGTCCTGTGAGAGACTAACACCCCGAAGTGGCTCGTCCTTTGGAACCCTTCCCAAAGAGCGTAAATAATTTAAATCAACTCTCAAAACTTGAAAATGCAGGCGAATTTTCGCGTGCTGTGCAGACGCTCGTCAACTAATCGACGTACTGGGAACCCGAGGCTGCCGGGTTCGCCGTTTTCCCCAGGAGGCCCCGTGATGCCAAGAGGCCCCGGGGGCCCCGGGGGCCCTCGAGATCCAGGCATACCTGGAATGCCCTAACCCCCGCCCCCGGTGAAAGAAAATGGGTCAATTAGGGGCGAGAAGAACGAAGTAGCCACCAGATGTGAGCTGTCACAGCTCCGTACAATGAAGAAGTCATAATCATTATTTTACATATACAATGCATGTATGCTCAAAGTAGAATATAGCTAAAAGAAATATTTGCCGTCGAGAAGAAAAATATACCAAAAATTCATGTATTCTGTTCCCAAGTTGTCCTTAACACTTTGACTGCGACGTGTACCTCCTTGGGTGTCGAAATGGGCATGAAATGTAGTTTCAGTTTCAGTAATAGATGTTTCTATTTCCATTCATTTTGCAGCAATAAATCAAAGAATAAAGCGATACTAAGACAAAGTAAATCTCACAAAATCTAGATAAAAGCTACGAAAACATTTCATTCAACATTTTACATTCAGCGACCGGAATTTACTCAAACTATTTTACACAGAATCAAACGTGATTAACAGTCTCACGCAATTGGCATCTTCTTTAAAAAAATCATTACAAAGTCCACCCTGAACTGCAGCGTACATCTAATTTTTAAAGATGTAATCGGAAAGTTCTCGAAACTGAGGGATCGAATCCGTTAATTGTTCCAAGTTTGAATTTTCTTGAGCCGTAGAAAACCAGGAGAAAGCATCAACCTACGTGTACATATAATACTCATCTGAACCTAATCTTTGTTAGACTTACATCACTTAATTTCCCGAATCTTCCTATTTTCCCGATTGCTTATCCCGACTGTGTTCTAGTTTGCCGGCGACTCAAGGTGAGACCATTATTTCTGTGCTATTTCTGTATTACATGTGTAGAGCAGGATTAGCGTATTACATGTGTAGAGCAAGATTTCTGTATTACATGTATTGAGCAGGATTTGTGTATTACATGTATTGAGCAGGATTTGTGTATTACATGTATTGAGCAGGATTTGTGTATTACAAGTGTAGAGCAAGATTTCTGTATTACATGTGTAGAGCAGGATTTCTGAATTACATATATTGAGCAGGATTTCTGTATTACATGTATTGAGCAGGATTTGTGTGTTACATGTATTGAGCTGAATGCGTTCTAATTATCTGTTATTGGTTACATTCCCGGACAACGGTGGAGTTGTGATATTGGCAGGAAATTTTACATCATGAACCCAATCATTATTCTACGCGGGCGCCCGTTGGCTGCTGCCCTGCATCGAGTAAATGCAATAAATCTTCGCAACTAAATTACTGCGGTCAAGCGATGACTCAACACAAAATGTAGTATTGATGTAAAAGCATCACAACGAAGCTATCATATTTAGAATCGTGTTGAGGTGAATGGTGATTTTTTCAGGCTCAGTGCATTTTTTGTGAATCTATTTTTTGAGATTCTATGCATTTTTTGCGTTTTTTGTAAATTTTTTTGTTGATTTTTTGACGTTGTGCGTATTTTACGGGATTTTGTTTTGAGGCTCGGTGCGTTTTGCAGACTTACATCGACTCCTTTAGGCCCCTGAGGCCCAATGGGGCACACGACCTCACACTGCGAGGGCCCCGTCTGCGTCGAGCTGCGTGTCTGGTGAAGAATGCGACAGGAAATAGTTTATCACGTTGACTCCGATTCTCCACACAGGTAAAATTACATGCCAACTAATATCTTTACTGTGAATTTAAAAATGAAGGATTTTGGTTTGACAAATTTGGTTACTCTATTAATTTCCTTTCTAATCAGAACCAGCTTATTCGATTGATGAACACAAATTTGAAGAAAACTCGAAAATTTGTATTTATACATGATAGTGCTTTGGTTGCATTAGGTTAGGTTAGATGATCGCGTGTACCATATATGACCCACTTCGGAGTCAACGTGTTAAACAAGGAAGATGATGGGGAAATATACATTTCAGAACCAAAAGCAAAATTTGTGTGTTTTCCTCTTCCTGCTAAATCAACATGGACGTCTAGGAAATGGTAGAGCACCGATGCATAATGTTTCTAGAAGCAGCGTCTCGTTGCGTTTCCACATACCACCAAGAAACGCAACCATCAAGAGAGCCTACTGTTAAATTTTGTCTTACTGAAGATATGGAAATAAGTCTGGCTACATGTAGTTAAGCAATACTTAACCGTATTCAAAATCTAAAGTCAAAACACAAAACATTAAATCATGTAACCCTGTATCTGATGCAAATTACTTGTGGTAAATAAATGTTTCTAATACAGCTGGTAACAAAATAATGAGTCTGCACTCCTTTAGACTAAAATACAATCTGACTTTACGAAACTCATGGAGGCCCATACTGAACAATCAGTGCATCCACAAAAAATACTCACTGTTTTTAAGCCTTAAGCATTCCAATTTTATTTCATGGGCACAAAGCATGGTACTAAGGTATTATATGGTACTAAGGTATTATGTGGTACTAAGGTACTAAATGGTACTAAGGTATTAAATGGTACTAAGGTATTATGTGGTACTAAGGTATTATGTGGTGCTAAGGTATAATAGGGTACCAAGGCATTATATGGTGCCTAGGTAATATATAATACTAAGGTATAATGTGGTACTAAGGTATAATGGCATTCTAATGAGCACACGGGTTACTCACAGGGAGCTCATCGCAGGTCTCTCGTTCCGGACGCGTGGGGTCGCAGCTGAGCACCATCCACTGCAGCTCGATCTGGGCGGGGCACACAAATGTTCACTCAGAGTTGTACTGACGTCACTGGACAGCTGCAGCGCTACTGAGCTATAAACTGCACAACTTCAGAGCTGGTTCGTCTACACGACGTGCTCAAGACTCCATAAAAACAGTGAATTACAGGAAGAGGTTCCATTTCACGAAACAGTAATGAGTTTTGTCAAGATGCTTATCTGTGTAATTAACGGCATCTGAATATCAGTTGAAAAAGAGAAACCAGACGGTTTAAGTGTAAACAAGGCACGCTGTAAAATGACCGAGAGATTACCCCTCACACTTCAGCCCAGGTAATGGTATGACCCACATGACCCCCGTGTGGCAGCACAACTTACGACCTTAGGCTTTCGGAGAATCAGCGTAAGATGACACACGCGATTGAGATTCAAACAATTGAAACAGCTCATTACTACAAGCCTCACATCAGTTGAAACTTTCAAAAATGAATTTCTTCACACTATTTCAATGGACATTCTGAATTACAGCTACTTCTGCACCCGAATATGTTGTACGATGGTGACTGTTTATCCATCTGCTGTGAATGTGAATTCTTGGATGAGCAGTACAAATTATGAAGTTCTGCTACTAACCAGACGTTAACGAAGCTGTCTTAGCACGCTAGTGAAGTAACCATAGCATATCTTGTTTTGTATTTAGAAGAACCTCACAGACAGGTATGATAGTGTGAGCATAACTGGCATTTTAACGCAATTACAGTACTGAAAGAAGCGTGCCCACTAGCAAAGACGCATGCTACTGTGTTTTTTCTTTCTATCTGTACGAACCTGTATCACGAGCAGAATCAAAAGTTTTTAGAGAATCATTGCACAATTAAGGTCGTGTGAACACGGGCATCACTCCTGTGAATATTATTTGTACAGGCTTACTTTTACGAGTATATATACATGTACTTACAAGTACGTACTTATATCTACATTCAAACATAGTGTTCATATCCTACATCGTGTTACAACATATATCACATATTTTTTGAAGCCCTCGAAGGGACGTACCGGGACGGTGAGGAGGGAATTACCCTGCTTGGACAGGTAGATCTGACCGTTGACGTCGATGAGTCCCACAGGGTCTGAGAAGAACTCCTCCGACGTCCTGTAGCAGTCGACGTAGAGCACCACGCGATCTCGGTACACGCCGAAGTGCAGCTTGTGCCAATTGCGGTCGAACACAGACTGCGAGAAGTATATAGAAACTATTAATGGAACTTACCCTAGTGAAGTTTGAAAATACACGCTTAAACGGAAATAGATAATGCGGGAACGTAAAATGCTTGAGGTTTGGTTTCTCAGAGGGTAAGAAGATGGCTCGATTTCACTAGAAAACTGAAAAGTATGTGGAAAATATTACTCAATTCATACTGCAGTATTCTAGGAAAAATCGGGCCAAAGATATATTTAATAACTGCTAATAACCGTGCTTGAATCTCTAAGGCATGCACCACATTTAATTCAAATTTGAAAGTCCTGGTGCATATAAATCGCATGGAAATTTAGCCTTGCAGCCGATCCTCATTGGAAAGGGAACGCGTACCCTGAAAATATTTGATATTTACTGGTACTAGAAAGACAAAGTTAGGTTAGAAGAAAAAGCGATAAATTACCCATAACTGATTTCTTAAATTAATAACAGAAAACTGGGGATAGAAAGGAAACGTACAGCGAGTGGCATACGAGGTAACTAAATGATCGTTAGTAAAATGGCTCTAAAAAAATAGTTTAAACATTTAACACTTCGAAACGTATTTCACCCCGTGTAAAGTTTGACATGAAAACACACTTCAAAAGAACGTTATTATCCTTCCAGAACAATGACAATATGTTTTAGTAACTACAAATTTATCACTGGTTAGTGTTAAAAACTAATTAAGGTGAATTATTTGATTGAACTGGAAATAACTAAATTTCAGATCACCTCATACTGAGACATACGCGAGCAGCCTCAGAACGCCAGACCAACATTTTCTTGAATATAGTAATACTCTGAACGGCTCAGACATGTTCCTCTCATGACCTTCTATTTGAGGCGAGATTCAAGGGGTCGTTTTGTCAGCTGTTGACTGCCTAACTCGACTGGTAGGTTATTTAGACTGTGCAAATTCGAGACTGAGGCCTTAAAGAGTCTGTAACTGAACGGTAGACTGTGGTTCTACCTTTTCTTACTAAAAGTAATCGCAAAAATATTTGAATTCGTCCACATCTTCCAGATTATCTGATTTTCCTATGATTTGCTCGGGAATTAGTTCCAACTCTACGGTCGCATCTGGCGTATCTATTTTCTACCTTCTCCACAGCCTACCTGCTGGTGGGACCGTCCTAAGAACATCGGTGAGCACCTGAGCCTACTAAACAGGAGGGTCTGCAGTACCTGAGCCTCTCTAAACAGGAGGGTCTGCAGTACCTGAGCCCCTCTGAGCACGAGGGTCTGCAGTACCTGAGCCCCTCTGAGCACGAGGGTCTGCAGTACCTGAGCCCCTCTAAACACGAGGGTCTGAGCCCCTCTAAACACGAGGGTCTGCAGTACCTGAGCCCCTCTAAACACGAGAGTCTGTACGCCTCCCGTCAGAGAGGGGAGCGTGAGCTCGACGGTCTCCCGCTGGGGGTTGAGGGAGATGGCAAACTGAGTTCGGTCGCTGAGGTCCGTGATGCGCATGACGTCCCAGGACGACCGCGGGGGCCGGCGTACCCGGTACGTGATGATCAGCGAGAACTGCTGGGGCAGCCCTTGGGGGAAGATCTCCCTGGCAGTCAAGAAAATCACGAAATGAGGATACAGCTTTTGGATACATGAGGAAAAACCACGGTCGTACTTATTAGGAGCGCAAAAAGTCAGCCATATTAAATTCATTTCAATTTCTGACGATTAGGAACTTCATTCTCTTCATGAAGGCTTTCTGACAGCGCTTCTGACCTTAAATTTGTGTTAGTGGGAACGACTGAACTCGATCAGTCCTTCTGTATTCACCAGACTTCAGGATCGTTTACGTTCATTGAAAATCGGCGTGAATGGTTTGACTCAGAAATCAACAAAGAAAAAAGATAACATACGTAATTTTATCTACAGTAACGCCTTACTTAAAATTGTAAGTGGCTATATTTCATATAATATTCTGCTTGGCTATGATCGGCAAAATCAAGTACAGTTGCGATTTTATCTCATATTAAAATCTCCTCTAAGTTTCAGAATCAGTTTCAACAAATAATCAGCCACAGCCGAAGATTAATTTTTGCTGACTAAATATTTACACATCACTTTATCATGCTCCTAAACTTGCCGAACAGTAGCTGAATATGATTTTTACTGCAACCAACCTCGTGGCAATGCGCAAGTCTGTCTCAGCCTGGAGTCTGTAGGCAGTCTGCATCTCGCTGGACCCCCTGACTTTCTTGACCCCTGGGGAGCTCGCCTCCAGCACGTCCAGGCGAAACTTGCGGATGAAGTCGAACGCTTGCAGGTCATCCTCTCCAGGCTGGTAGTCCGCGCACGGTCCGTCGAGCGTCTCGTAGCCGTACTCTAGGGGGAAATAAAGCGCTCAGCTCAACTTTATTTGGGGAAATTTAAAGCTGAAAATGCCAAGAATTTAGGCTGAGCAGCTCCCCACTGAGATGTTCAGAGATGGAATGAGTGAATGAACGTGCGAATGCTGAGAATTAAAGGAATGGTAAATTTACAAAAGTATATTGGGGGAATATAAGAAAAACGGGTTCACGGTAGAAGTAATGAACGAATAATGGATAGCAAAGAATAGTGCATGAGCCTACTTATGAGATAGAGAACTCATTGTGGATACCCCTGATTGACTCATCTTCTATAGGTCATAGCGGGTAACCATATACATGTGTGTCATAATTGAAATTCAAATCATGACTGAAAAAGGTATGCATGTTCTGCAAATGACTTACCTTTACAATGCATCAACTTGTATAAGAAACTTCCATCTTTAAAATGAATTTGCCCAAGTTGTTGAAATTGTGAATAATTTTCACATCATTTGATTGATTTGATACATGTCATTCCCTCTGTGTGCTAAACAGGCCGAAAAGTATTTTATTTTCCAATATTCGTAATTTCCTAAGGCAGTGAATATGTTTTCTCGAATGTAGAAACGCTGTCTCGAAAGTAGAAACGCTGTATCGAAAGTAGAATCGCTGTCTCGAAAGATGATGAGGAACAGAGAAGTCTGAGTGCAGCGTGCGTGGCTGAATGTTTGAACACGCCACATATTAACGCCGAGCTCCCGCTGGCAATCAACGTGAATTCAAAATGAAAATGATCGCCCAAAAAAGTACCAAAAGTTTATTTTCTGGAGATAATGATCTTGATCATATAATTTTGTTCAGAAACATGGAAAAATGAACACTAACTTGACACATAAGTGCCTAGCCTGAACACTCACGGGCGGCAGCGAAGTGGACCACCCCCAGCAGCAGCACGAGCAGCTGCAGCTGCTGCACCCCCACCTTCATCATCACTCTGACCTCCGCCTGAAGAAATAGTTCGAACTTACGTAAATAGTTGAAAAAAATTAAAATTATTTGTTCCAAAATCAGTTACATATAACGCAGGGAACCGACTGGGTTTTCAATGAGTGAGTCTACAAGCTTAAAAGTAAGTGCGGACGTCACGTTGAGACTTCAGTAGTTATGATTCTTAATTCACTTGCCTATCACTCAGCGTAAAGTGTTTGGCACATCTAGCTAAATCTTAACTAAAAACATCGTGCGATTCTTTGCACATATCTGATATCACTACAAAATTAGAGTTGAAAGGTAGGCTTGAGCGTGTCTTCAAACGGAGACCTTTGGAATATTTAGAGGATGAGACGCTGGTACACGAACTCTACTTTTTTGTTTAATTGACATGTGTAAACTGAGCTGTAAAAATTCCCTCGACTTGAGGGCTCAGCCTGCTACTGGCGAGTAACTTCTCGTCCAAATCACAGGAAGTGGCTGCCTTGTGTACTGACGACTATTTTCCGTTAAAATTCGGGTGCTTCGACGTAAAGAACTTTTTCTGGGAAATTTTGCTTTGCTACACCGCAGTGGAGTTACATAGTTGCGATAGAACAGATGAGTTGATACTTTAATGATATTAAGCGTCTCGCGATTTTAATCTAGGAGTCCCACGGACATCTCAGGCTTGGCTCAGAATTTTGCCTATGCTACAGTATCATCAACATAGTTTAAGCTGTAGAGCTCTTGAGACTCTCTTGGGTATTTATTAAAATTTATTACTGACTCTTTATAATAGCCTTAGTCAAGTGCAATCAACGCAATTAGCAAGGTTTGAGCGAATGTAAAATAATTTATGTGTTGCAGGGTCGATACTTGCATGTCCCCGCGGCCGTGCATGCAAGGGGAGAGAACAGCACTGCAGCTTCCCTACAGACGCGCCTCGGTCCCGGAAGTTCTTCTCAAGATGCAAGATGAATGTTCTCCAGGAAGTCACTTTAACTGAGTTAATTAGGGCACTGTTAAAGTAGGTCCAGGAAAGAGTTGGTAAGTAATTTCTTGACTGATTTCATAGTGCAGCCAAGAGAAGGCTTGTTATTAAATAGCACGATTGTATTCGATGCCCAAATCTTGAATTATTTCCAATAGTTATTGCCACAACGCACGTAAAAAGGGATGACCATAATGGGTACCTCACTATATGGGGCACGGTCTCGCAGACTGATGGTCAACAACACTCGCTGTCGAATTTTGTTTTGTTTTCGTGATTGACATCGTAGCTAGATCGTATTTTTCATCGTGGTTGTCTGCCCTGCTGTTTTTGTTATTCTGATAGGTCCTAACAAATCCTTCCTAGCTTCCTCATAATGCCATCTAGGCAAAAAAAAGAAAAATCTTCTCCTATGCATGTTTTGTGTGTAGATATATTGGAGGATTTTTCAACTTATTTCCACCATATATGATAGAAATAGAAACTGCATCATTTAGCATGTAAAGAAAACAAGCCAAGGAAACTAAAAAAATATAATATTTTCCAATATATATAATTTCCCTACCCACCATTACCCTACGGATGCGCTTACTATCACAATCGGAGCAGAGGCGTGTGCCACACACGCTAGGGGTGTGCGTGCCAGACCACACAGAAGGACAAAGAGTTGTTGAGCAGAAGCGGTCGCTTGAGAGGGCAGTCTTTCACGGAGGGGCAGTTCTCCCTCGCATCGACCAGCGACTTGGCCCCAATGCTTTAATTGGTCGAGCCTTAGCAGCTCCCTCTTACTTTCTACTCCGGGGACGCGATGCAAGCTTTGATGCAGGCGCAGAGCTCTGCGCTCTAACTCATGTGAATACACACATGCACGGACCACCCCAGCTCGAATTTTCCTTTACAATATTACTTCTGAAGTTAAGTTTTCGGTACGGACAGATTGAATGTGTGAATATCATACGTATTTTGCGACTTTTTCCATGTAATTCACACCCATATCGTATCATTGGTCTACAAACGTAGACGGTACAAAGTTGCAGAAGACAGTATCACGTTCTCCAAGTGACATACGAGCAGCCTAGGAGTCCCAGTGAGCCTCTCACTGCCCTGCTGGCACCACTGCTCTACATGCGTGGGTAGTGGGACCGGATGCTGCTTCATTGAACTGTTTTCCCCCTAGATCTATAATCTTGTTCACTTCGACTTCTTGATCACATGGCTAGACACCGCATCGATTGGAGTATTTTACATTGCACGTGAAATGCTCCAATTGATCAAAAGGTTCGATCAGTAAAATTTTTGATCGATTGGGACACTTTTCATTGGAAGTAAAATGCTCCAATCGACTGAGGCTTACGTGGAAATCCAGAGCCACTTGAGAAGCGATTGCTCCGTTCTGGTTTGCATGCATTTCTGTGTCTGAATGAGACGACTATATGTAGAGCCAACGTCCTTTGGCGGTTACGACTGTAGAGCCAGTGTCGTTTGGCTCTTTCCACTGTTCGTCTCGTGCGATTGCTTGCCTCGTTTGGCTGGCGTGGCTCAAGTAGTTCGAGACACTTCAGCGGCCTCACTGGCTTGGCTAACTTTTGGCTCAACGCGAATTTCTGGACGGACCACGAGGCTTCTGACTTATCCTATACAACACCATAAATTCTTAGCTGAATTACTCTAACTTTTCAGTTGCTTTCATTCTCTATTCATATCTACTGTAAGTTTACTTCGGTTCTTGACCTCGTTTACCCTCGTTTCTAAGCTCCATATGCGCATTTACCCTCGGTGCTATATTAGCTGCTGTTGGCATAGGTTGTTAACCTCTTTTACCCCCGGTTCTTAACTATTTTTACCTTCGGTTCTTAGCTACTTTTATCCTCGGCTATTAACTAGATTTACCCCGGCTTTACACTATGTCCAGTACTTTAGCTGCGTCTGAGAACAATGTAAATTAACTTAGAACTTACTTTGACCTTAACATTTACCACCCGAAGAACTTTAGGCCTCCCTGCTGGTCCGCTCTAAATCTATATAATATTAAAATTTTCATTAATTTACTTGTTAGCTTTATTGCACGCTAGATATCGTAATGGGCTCACAGCTGGGAAGGAAGAGTTCGATTCCCAACTGAGGAAACTGATTTCAAAGAACCACGGAGTGCTTCCCTTGAAAAATGAAGCTTAAATATAACTTCCCTCACTCAACAATAGTTATAAGGCAGTGAGAAACCAACGATGCATTTTATGTCAATTGGGTTGAAATTACTAAAGGTACTTTTTTACTTATTTGTTACTATACCCGCTCTTCAGTATTAAGATAGGGTATAAGTTCAAAATTTATCTCTCATAAATTTAATAAATCTTTTCTATCACATCATAGTTGCGGTTCAGGGCAGCTAAATTGATAGAATTAGTTTATTTGATCTTGTATATTTGTTAGGAAATGAAGAAGAATCATTAGAGGCTCAAACGGGACGATTAAAAAGCGACCCAAAAGGTTACAAGTGATCTACACGGTATCATTTAACAGTGAGTTTACATCATGACCTATGATGTGGTATACAAATATCTATTTTAATTTGTTAGAATAGGGGACTCTCATCCAGGATCCATTTTGTAGGGATAATTGAAAACATCAACTCTTTTTTTGTTTATTGACCGAAGCTCGCACTCGCTTAAGCAGCGCGCGTTTTCAAGGGGACGAAACAACAAAACTTTTGGCCGTATCTCCTGCGCGTTCATAAATAGGCTACGTCAACGGAAGTAAAAAATGTACTAGGGTGAATATCAACCGAAAAAACGGGAGCATAATTATTCTATCAACACTATTCTATCAACAATTTTCGGTGATATATGAACCCACAATTAATTCAATTTTGCAAAATTATTGATAGAGTCAATGGCATTCTGCCTTCAATCTGTATTTTTCCTTCACATATTATGCTCCCGTTTTTCGGTTAATGTTCACCCTAGTACTTTTTTTCATTCCTGCAGACGTAGCCTATTTATGGACGCGCAGGAGATACGTCCAAAAGTTTCGTTGCTTCGTCCCCTTGAAAACGCACGCTGCTTAAGCGTGCGAGAGTTCGGGTCAATAATAAAAAAAAAAGAGTTGATGTTTTCAACCATCCTTACACAAATTCATTTATACCATTTCAAATTGGTACCCGCAAATGATTATTACATTATAATAGTTATGCTCCTGCGTGAAAATGTTTACGGTAAAAATAAAACTCGATGTCGGTCACCTCCATGACAAGGAAGAGCTGTAAGACGAGCAAGAGTTACTTTACGGGGCAAGAAGTTGTGCAAACAAGAAGGTATAACGCTCCCTACAGTAATGAAAAAAAGGATCTAGTGACAAAATGTTTACGTCAATGCCATGTGCTCTATCTCAGTTTGCGCGACAAACGATGTTTAGGCGATGTGATGTAAACATGAGATAAGTAATCTCGTTGTCAAACGGCACAGAACTTGGGTAGAAACACAAGAAAAGGCAGCTCGACTCGTTCCTGTTGTCATTTTCTGTTCTGATTCCAAGAAATCAGACGCAAAAAACAAACTTCTCCTCTCTCTTGTCCATCCTCAAGACGAAATGATCCTCATCTCACAGAAGGATGGGAAAAAGGAGCCTTCAAAAATTCTAGCGGTCTCCATGAGAGCTTGCTGAGGTCGCACCTAAGCATCACAGCGCACAAATGCATGGCAGCGATTGGGAGAGCGGGTCGCCGATATGAGCAAGTGAGCAGACGAATCTATATATTGCACAGCTCATCTTAAATGTGCCACGTGCACATGTAAAATGAAAAGTAATGGCGAAAAATATTCATTTCTAAATGTAGAATATTGGAGGTTTTTCAGAAAGCCTTCATGTTAGCTGAAATGAACTCCGCCGAATGTTGCAAAACAAATCTGTAAGCAACGGGTGATTGCTCTCTTCAATTTAGATGAAATAAAGTAATAAAATGAAACATATATTTCGTTTCGCCGGATCGTTTTTTTGATGTTCAACGTCGAAAAATAATTGCTCACTGAAAAAACTTACTCAATAATTCCACGTTTACAAATAATATTTTCAGCTCAACCGAGTAGAAATTACTGTATATATAAATTGCTATAATGTAAAAGCGATTGCTAAGGTTTGTTCTATTTTCTTCCTTAGTCACAGACCTCGAGTAGATGAAGATGGTGTTTTAATGTTTTACATAATCGAAGAAAGCGGCGAATAGCAACTCAATATAACTTCATCATAAATTCTAAGGTCAATTTCCGTTTTTCCATTGTTTTTCTGAAATAATTCTATCATCCGATGGAATCATCGATAATTTTACAGCGAGACTGAACTGGAAGTAGCTGCTGCAGCTGCTGAAGTGCAAAATAGGCGCTCTAACTTCCTGTTACCACTCGAGTCTAAACGAGGTACGCTTTCCGATGTATGGCTAAACCCACACATTATACTCGTATTTCCGGTTGCTCACGGAATATAAAATAATAATCACTTTTCTACCTTCTTCATCTCACTTTTCACGTCTTTCGTCTAAATTTTGTTTCGAGAAGATGAAATATTTGCGACAGACTTATTTGTGCAGTTTAAACTCAGATCTTTAATGTAGATAAACATCCGTGTAGTTTGCCCAAACCTGCGTGAAGAAACACAAAATGAGAAGTGAGGTCTTACCTTGAGGCGGGCGACGCTACTCTGCTGCGGTCTTTGAGATATCAGGGAGAGTTAGCGCAGCACTCGTTACCCAGTCTGAGGAGCCCAGCAACCAATCACCCCTATAGTGGATCAGCACCGCACGGCGTACGGGTGCCCGCTAGAGTGCCCTGCTACTGCTGCGCATGGTAGACGAAGCTCTCACACTCCTCCCTCGGCCCTCTAACTGTCCTCACTAGACTACCCTGCCCTCTGTCAGCCGGGTCGAGGGACGTCCCTCTGTCAGCCGGGTCGAGGGACGTCCCTCTCTCAGTGAGGGGAGTTTCGCAGCCTTGAGACTCAGCACTCGCTCGAATTCCGATCCTCCACATCTGCACCGCGCACTGATTTGATGGCCGAGACGTGGGGACTTTGGGCACATTTCTCAAAAATATTGATGTCTCGTAGGAACTTTCACGCGTAGTTAATCCACATTATAGTACATGTCCTCCTCTCACTGATATGCATTTGATTTTTAGTCGTTCGTTAGAAAAGGGCGAAACATGCAATTCTGGCTTATGTATTTGTGAAAACTGTCAGTTATACCGTGGTACCCACGCTGAAAGTTATATTGATGTGTCTCATGATATGTTCATAAAAATGAATGCTTCTGTAGTGAATTATTTAGTATAACCTACTTCGCCTATTTTGTCCCCATTTTTTGTTACGCTAAGAGTCATTGTTGAAGGAAAAATTATTTTTTCCAAAGCTTGCTATTTTCATTGACCAACGATATTATTCTCTGACAATATTTAGCAGAAGTTAATAGCCAAAACAAAATTAAAATGACAGAGACTATTGTAATCAATGCATAAATGAATAAAAAACATTTATTTCGCAATAAAATCCTGATAATTATTTATTGATGAGACGTCAGTTACGTTTGATGCTCTCGTAGATTCGATTGTTTTTCTTAATTTATCACTTTATTAGTCTTCGCATCTGAAACAGATCTCCAAGCAACTTCGGTAAGGGCTCAAAACGCTACTTTCGAATTAAATTGTCGTACTCCTGCACGTAATTCACCTGGGAAAAGGTGCCCCATCCAAAAGACAACAATCAGAATGTGCCTTGATTTGAAAATACTCGGGAATTTTTATAAGGACGCTGCGATGATTGATTGTAATTATCAATTATTCCTTCGACTTCATTAGACTAACCTTTGTGACTGCAAAAGAAGATTGTGTTCCCGCAAGACAATGCCCCGTCCCATGCAGCGAATATAACACAGAAATATTTTACCTGACAAGGTTTTGAAACAACTATTTGATGGTGTGGCCACCGTCTTGGAACGATATGAAACCCAACAAGAAATCTGCGTGCCATTGTAAAGCTCAAAATTTATGCATGTGGAGTACAGTTCACTTCAAAATAAGCTCTTTGTGATGTCGTCTAATTGATAAGGGATTGCTCCTGCTGATGGAATTGAGTGATAGACAGATTCAATAAATGAGCGTATCCTTGACGTAATCGGATGTACCAGACACTACAGTGCTAAATAGCTTTCATACTTGATTAATTTTTTCGATTTTTCATTGATATCCGTTGCTTGAAACCGGAAAATTTTTATGACTTAAGAAGACGTACTGTGAGAAGGCGTTAACATACATTACTACTCTAAATACATTGTCTATTTACTTGTGGTACGTCAATTCTTTTCCTTTAGGTTTTATTGCTTCTGAATCTTCCATTTACTTCAAACTCATATATACTCGTGACAAGGCAATTGACATTCCATACGTCTACTTGCTGCCGACAAGTAGCACAAGATGCGGTGTGTCTGCCAAGCGAGTTAGGCTGGCGCGACGGAATGTCAGGGGGAACCACCAAGCTTCGAGGTTTTGTAGAATTTCTGGTCACAATCTCGTTCTCATGCACTGGGGGTGCGAAATAATGTCATTACCTCTTTGTATTTCATTTATCGTTGCAACGTTAACAACGGGATTTTTAAGCTATCTTATAGAGAATTTTAAGTGAAGAATTTTTCATAGGATGCAAGCGGGTCTTCTCATCACGTCTAGTTGAGAAAGAATGTGCATATCATAAGAAAACTTATTTCTTAGATTATTTTTTTATTCAGGGCAATCCACAAATATAATCCAGGAATAATTTCTGTCCCTGGTTGTGATATATTTCTTCAGAAAATGTCCATGCCAAAGGAAATACAAATGTGAGGGTTTGGAGCAAGTTTCACGTTATGCGTCCTACATTTAGTAGAGATTTTATTTGATATGATTTCCAAAAGTTGAAACCCTAGGAAATAAGGTCAACTGAAGCAATTTGCCAGGTTACTAAAAGCAGGCAATTTCCACACCACGTAAAGCGTCGACTCGCTGATGGCCCAAATTAAAGCAAGATTTTTGTTCGTGTGTTGCACGTCGTGCGGTGCGTGGAGAGGGAGGCTAGATGTGGAGCGGGCCAGGACGATACGAAGAGGGTTTCCGCTCCCTGAACGTCTCAACAATCTGCTACTGCATGAAGTTGCGCTAGAAATGAGCTTTCACGGTTTTTCACATGACCACAGGGCTTTTCACGTGACCACGGAGTACTTCCCTTGGAAAAGGAAGCTTAAACCACACATTCCTCACATCCTTCACCACGCCAGTAGTTGCAAGGCACTGAAAGACCCACGGTAAAACGAGTTGGAATTAATAAAGGTTCTTTTTTTTCACCAAGCGCTGGGTAGTTCCCTATGTGCGCACTCTGGAGCTCACGGGGCTTCTATTCCTTTAATGAAGATTCCAAAGATCTAAGTCTCCTCGCTCGGGTGACTTCGGCTCGCAGGTACGAGCAAAGGAGAGCATTTGCACGAATTTAGCCAACAATCTGCGCGTGCAGTGAAGCAATATACTGGGCAATGTTCAATCCAATCTATCTGTAAACTTATACGTGGTTGGAGCTCAAGTTTTGGAAGTAGTTTAACTGTAGCTCGTCCAGAGCGAGCCCTACAGTGCTTCTTTCATTTTGCTATTCTAACGTTGAAGCAGGTATTATTTTTTAGCAATGGAATTATAATGATTTCATTAATTATGGAAGTTTATCAACCACATTGTCGTACAGTGTTGAACAAAAACAAGACATCCTCGCAAAAGAGCTGATAGTAGGCAAAAAAGGAAATATATGACCTAGCTTGTAACGGAATGAAACCCACAACAGACTCGTGCAACTAGTTTTGCTAGTTTGGCGGGTAGTAAGAGCTACCACCGCTAACCGCTACGTCCCCAATATGTGTTTACAGACGATAGTAGTAGTAGTGGTGGTAACTGTATACGGACAATAGTAATAGTAGTGGTGGTAACTGTATACGGACAAAAGTAGTAGTAGTGGGGGTGGTGACTGTGTACGGGCAATAGTAGTAGTAGTGGTGGTAACTCTATACAGACAATAGTAGTAGTAGCAGTGGTAGTCACTGTATATGGACAATAGTAGTAGAAGTGGTGATAACTGTATACGGACAATAGTAGTAGTAGTGGTGGTAACTGTATACGGACAATAGTAGTAGTGGTGGTAACTGTATACGGACGATAGTAGTAGTAGTAGTGGTGGTAACTGTATACGGACAATTAAAGACACTAGCGTCATATTTCCGGAAGCGACCTGCATGACTCTTATACGTCATCGTGGAGCACCAAGTCCTCATGAAACGCAAAAATCCAATTCCCTTCAGATTATCCCTTTGGGAGGATAAACAAGAAGGATAGCTTGAGACGGACGTACATAGCTTACAAAACACATACTTAGTTTTTTCGAATCTATCGCACACAGGCAAGAATCAGCAGCTCAGGTGAGATCAAGTTACTAAGCTCAAATAACTGGCAGAGCATCGCTGGAATTAATAAACAGCAAGCCTATGTGCCTGACACGGTTTCCCCAGCTGGGCTGTGTCGGGGCGCGGTGGGGGCGGCGAGAGCTCGCAGGGGTGAGACAGAGGAGCTGCGGTCGCCTGTGGGTGGCGGATGATTGCTTCACCAGACGCCGCCAGCCTCCCCGCTCGTCTTGGCGACCTGCTGTACGACTGGTGGTGGTGCTGGTGCTGCTAATGGTGATCGTTATGGGGCTGGCATCGTTGGGGTTGTTAACCTGTTAATGAGTATAGACATCGTATGATGTTCGCTTGGTTTTTGAATTCATACGGTCGCAGTCCATTACGCATACCGTGTGAATGCACCGTGTGAATGCAACCGGTTAGTGGAGGTACTGATACTGCTGGTGTTGTTGATGATGGTAGTGCTGGTGTTGCTGGTGGTGGTTTTGCAGGTGTCGTTGCTGTTGTTAAATGGAGGTGCTGGTGCTGCTGGTGTTGCCGGTGGTGGTGGTACTCGTGATGCAGGTTCTGGGAGGTGGTGGTGCTATTGCTGGTTGTTGGTATTATTGTTAATAGTTAGTAGTAGTGCGGTGGCTGTGCAGGAGAGGCTTTAATTTCAATACAATCCTCCCCGAAAAAATATGCAGGGAACGTGCTCGCCTGCCACTCTGCCGACGCGTTCAAACACTTCAGTAGGTACAACTGTGGATACCTTGAAGACCTTGGCGATGTTTGGGCCTTCACGCCCGGGCCACACTGGGGTGTTGCCGATTTGTGTGCATGGTGTGCTTTCGCATAACCGCGAGCTGTTGAATGAGACCGTTTCCCTCTGCCGTTT